>CAVNYN010220625.1:0-17685 GCA_963692815.1 Nyctanthes arbor-tristis
ATTATATACGTATGTATATAATAAAACATACGCCGACATACATACATACATACATACATACATACATACATACATACGTGTCTTGGATTAAAACATAAAAAATCTGACTTTTCATGATGTATATGTAATAATAATAAGTGTTAATTAACATTAATATCTCAATCTTCTAGATCAGTACACAATCTCATCATGTAGGTCATTGTTCTTAACGGAACTTATTCTTTTCAAAATAATTTTATCCGTTACGTTAAGTTGACAGATATATAGGAGGAAAAAGGTAAATTTTAGATGACTAAAGTGAAGGTGAATACAACAAAACCAAAATTAGAATGTGCATAAAATTGTTAAAATCTTTGTGGGATCACCTTTCCACTTAAGGATCGATAATCCAAATTAGTGGTAGGGCCATTTTTACTGATTACTTCAACCTAAAAACGTTAGAATTAAGTGGGACAATTAGCATCATTCCACCCCATATTACATGTATACAAAATGCCATAGGATAATCAACGCAATTATTGTAAATTATCTTCTCCTTACTATGCTACTTGTTGATTACAAACTCAAGATTCCGTTAGTTGGTGTCATAGTAAAGATTCTCATTTAACACGAGATTAATTATATTAGCGGATATGCTTGGTTTGTGCTCCTCTATTCTCATCGATGATTAGCCCTGCCTTTTCAACTTAAGTATCATTATTATCGTTATCACTTCATTTAATTTGATTTCTTAATTTGTGCAATCTCTATCAAGTCGTTTCTTTCTTTTCGCATGGTTACCTGTTATTAAACTTCTACCATATATAGGAACCCCTTTTCACATGTATAAAAATTTTAAATCATTGTTCTATTACAATACAGATAACTGTATCGTTATTAGAATGTTTGTAGATGCTAATAATGACGGAAAATTGAGAATCCTAGTTCGCATGTCATTGTCATATGGCAAATCCCACCTCGACTAATGCCGAGTATATGTCATAAAAGTAAAAGTGCGAGTTTATCTTTATCTAATGCTTGTTCACTAACATAAATTGCATAATGGGGAAGATAACGTGAAAACTATCATGGATTTGTACAACAAAAGCGCACTTTCCAACTCCCCAGGATTATTTATTCAAAATGAGGGTTAATATAATATGAGGTGAAGATCAGAAGATGGGGATGCCACGTCGAGCTCACCAACTAAAACGCGATTTCGTGAATAAAATATGGAATGTCGCACGTTTGATGATGAAAAGAGGGGCATCATGGAATCTTTGATTTTGGTTTGATTCGAATATATATAGATATATATATTTTTTAAGGTTCTTTAATTGTACGGTAAATGAAAGATAATTTATTTTTAAGGTAACGTGACGAAGAATGCATTGCGCCTGTCAAAACAAAAGTTGTGTACATATTTAGGCACATGACCCCATAGATGACGATGAATTTGGACAACATTTGTTTGTTTTGATTTTGTTAGATTTTCGGAAGCCGTTGAGAGATTGCCAACAAACAACAGATTTTTTAAAAAAGAATAATAATTCCTTTTATCGAACTTCGAGATTTCAACCAGTCTAGTTGATCTCCTTTACAAAAATTACAAAAAAAAAAAAAAGAATAATCTGTTATTATCTTTTTCTAGTTTTTGATGGGGAAGTTCATCGTGAATTTGATCAGGCATCATATGTCTAGTATTGTTACGACACCAAAAGCTGATGTATTGTGTATTCAAGCGCGTTTCGTGGAAGAAACCACTGCTCTAAACCACTATTAGTTTTTCCACATAGATGAGTGAGAATGGACGTCAGCAAACATCGCTAGCCATCTGACGCCTGATCGGAACTCAAGTTCATCGTGGTGATTATGTACATCTGATTGCACCGCACATTTGGAATTATTTAGCCGAGAACAACCAAATATCTATTTTATCGAGCAGAACAAACAAACTACAAATCTGATGCTTAAAATATTGACATGAAATTCACATACATAACTTAATTATTGATTTTATACAATTGGAGGAGCTCTGAGGAGGGGATATAAACTCGAGCTCAAGATCTCGTCTTAGTACTAGGTAGTGCTCTTTCAGATAGTTGCATAATAATGAAATGAAATTGTTTACTTTCGAATATATATACGTAATTTGTAGGTTTTGTTTCTTTTTTTTTTTTTTTTGATATTATAAAAGTAATGTAGGGGAGATCGAGCCAAGTTGATGTAAAATCCACAGTAGCATTTAGTTAAATCGGTAAAAGTGAAAGTCACGAGATATATCAAATAATAATGCTATTTGTTTATTGTATTTATTTAAGAAAAGCACAATTTATGCAGTGATGTTATTTATTCGATCTCCAATCTAGTTATTATTACTATATTGCAGGATGAGTTGAGATATATAAATATATGAAATCATTAATTTATTTGACAATCAATAAGAAAATGATAATTAAACTGAAGACTGATATCTAGTCAGGGGCGTAGCCAGGAATCATAAAAGGGGAAGCCGAACTTGACAACCTCAGCCAAAATACTAAAAAATTTTTTTTTAAATATTTTAAAGGATAAAAAAAGAGATTTTTTTTTTAAAACAGGGGTAACCGGGATCGGGGTGGCCACCCTCTGACTACGCCCCTATCTCCAGTATAGATAAATAGCATAATTTTAATTTACGTATGTGAAGCCTACTCTCTCTCTCTCTTATTTTCCTGATTACACGGGGAGGGGAGGGACACTTCATAGGACTAGAACTGTGGTCTTGTACCGTGTGAGGGTTCCCCAACCCATTGGGGAGAGCCCTTGATCTTGTGACGCCTAATTTATTGACATCACATCATATAATTTATTGACATCCACATCAATATAAGTAAATTCATTAAATAACATTAAATGATAATTCTGTTTAAAAAAAAATTAAATGATAATTCATTTTCTAGAACTTATCTAGAAAATTTTAAGATTTTCAAAATAAAGTAAGAATCGTTACTGGTAAAAATTTTAACAAACCCTCGTTATATATATGGTAATACTTGGGTGGTTAAAATGGGAAAAAATTCAGATAATCCAGAAATACCATGTTATGATACTTTAAGCTAATAAAGAACCTACACATAGGTTATTGAGCCCCCTATCTGTGGGTTACTGATTGATCTTAAGTACCGTAATAAAATACTCTTAAAGTATAAGATATTTTCTCGTTAAAATGAGTCTAACCCCTTTTTAAATCAATCAATCATGTATCTGATGCACGGACATGAGTGGTATATTACGTACCCCGAGATAGTAAATTGAAATTTTCACCCAATAATGAACTTTAACCGTTGAATTCAGAAATTACTCCAATTCCAATAGAAATGAGAAGCATCGTCACATACAAGTTATTCTAAGAAAATTATTTGATACCAGACGCCTCGTAGTGTTATATTGCTAGACGCTTATGTGGCGTGCCATCTGACTTATCACATCATATCTTATGATGTGACATATCAGATAACACGTATATAATACGTTAACATCATATAAGTATCTAATAGCATAATACTGTCAAACATATGGTATTACATCATTACTCAAATATTCCATTGGCTAAAAGCAAGAAAATTATAGAAATTTCTCCAATTGGTTTGATGATATTTTCTTACGTTGACTTGGACAAAGACCCAGCATTTTCCGTCAACCCCACGATATCAAAATTTGGAATATTGTGATCTTAAATTAGTATTTTCAAAATAATAAACAAAACTTAATACACTCTTAACTCTTTCTTCTTCTTCTTTTATTTTATTTTTTGATATGGATACACTCTTAACTAACTCCCTCTAATTAAATATTAGTGCCCTTAATATCTTTTATTTCGACTAACCCTAAAGGAGAAGATACCAACTTTTGATGATAAGGTCACGGATCCTTCAATGAATCCTAATTAAGAAGTTCCTAAATGATTTTATCTGAAACTGAAAGATTAAATTGGTTGACTATATATTAATTTTGGAAGGTCGGACTCCTCATAATCTAGAGCCACCAGTAGTTTCATGATACAACCACACTTAATCGCATGGCATACATCTCACCTGTGAGTTCATTATTGTTCATAAACTCACATATTATTTAATGAAAAATTTTATTTTGCATATACGCATGCATAATAACATGCATGTGTGTTTATTTGTCAAGTATCTAAACTACAAGCACCCCACACTTACAATCTAGATGTGTGTCATGTGTTACACACATGCATAACAACATACATGTATGGACAAAATAAAATTCTTAATTATTTCATATATATAATACAAACCCACCGCACCCCAGATCCCTAGTTTTGTGCATTAGATTGATGAAAGTTGACCAAGTCAACTAATTATTTCGTTCATAGGAAAGTACAAAACACACACACACACCCCAATGTGTAATAAGAGCACAATAAGTGTTAGAGAAAAAACCCCAAATTTTGGGTTGTTCCCCTAAAAACCCAAATAGTGTGTTAAAAGGAAGAGGTAAAAACCCATTATGGGGGGAATAAACATAAATAAGGGGCCAAATTTACTCTTTTTCCCCCACTCCCACACCCCTTCCAATCCAATAAAATACCGCTACGTCTCTAATTCATATTTTTCCTTCTACACATTATTTGAAAATAGGTTTTTTTCCCTAATTTTTTCCCCTTGGCTTTTTCCCCCAACATTAATCTTACTCTATATATGAATTGTACAAAGAATCTCAATAAAGAATCATTCATTAGCTAAAAATTATTATAGTCAATGAAATTATTTAAATATTAAATTAGGTTACATAATAAACACCGATTGAGATATAGATCTTGGTTAATTAATTAAACCCAAATTATGATCTCGATCCAATCTCGTGAATAGAATCATCCAAAAAAGATCTCCGTCATACGTCTGGTGAGATTATCCCCCCTGATGTAAAGGTGGGGTGAGATTATTGGATAATAACTTCTATGTGGAAATATTGGTTAACTTTCATGTGAGTTCTACATAGAGATTATCCAATTATCTCACCTCATTTGTACATTTAGTGAAATAATCCTACCAAACGTATGGCGAAAGAACGGAGACTACAGAATAATTCCCCAAATATTACATGTGACAAGCCAAAAAATTTGTCAGTGAAATAAATTAATGAAATTATTATTGAGGGTCTCATATAAATAATTAAGGGGACAAAAGTCAAGTAAACGAGGAATCATCCACATCCTACACCTTGCACCACTAAATTTATGACTTGCTCAATTATACGTATATATTTTAAGGAGGAAATTTTTATATTACTCTAAGAATATCATAAATTTAATAATCTTTACAAGTAAAAATAAGACAAGTAAATATAAAGATTTCAATTAAAATAATAAACTAAATCACTTGTATTTACTTATCAGTGTCACATCTACCTAAAGTACTGAGCTCGGTTATTCATGAAATACTAGAACAAGAATCCTGATATCCACTTCTAGTTTCTACTCATTCCATATTGAATAGATGGAGCATAATAATTCCAATTAATCAAACAATCTTTGAAATCTCGAGTTATGCACACAGCAATGAAACCCAAACAAGCGGTTTTTCTATAAAAACTGTATGGCTCCATTACATTTGCAGTCTCCATTACGAGAACCCACTTATCAGTTCATGAACTAACTAGTGGGTTCTTATCTTTTTACAATTACCGTCTGCATAGCGTGATAGACAAGTTGACCCGGGAGTGGGGTGGGGTGGGGTGGAGAGTCAAGTTTGAAGAAAATAATGGAGAGTTTACTTTTAAGGCACTAGGGGGGTGGGGGGAAGCGTGCAAGTGGGAAAGTGTAGTAATTGTAACGGAGAAGTTGCTTTTGTTGACGAAAGAGAGATGGAAAATTATAAGTATTTGAGAGAGTGTCAAATGATAATGGAACCATACCCATTGGAAGGGAATTGGGAACCTGGTGTGCCACATAACTCTTCCTATTGGTTGAGAAGTTGTGTCAGATATTCCCTACTCATTTTCGTCCATTTCTCCATCCTCCCTCTACAGTTTACTCTGTCCCCTATCTCCTCCTCCTCTATTTTTTCATGTAGTAATAAAAAGTTGAAAACGATTTTCTTTTAACTTTTTCACTTTTTGAATTTTCAAAAGATGCCCTTCCCATTCCTCTCCTCCTTCTAGAATCTACATCATTTTTTATATGAGATCGAATATGGCTCTGTTAACTAATAATTACAAGTAGTTAAATAAAAAATCGTGATTATCGACCCAATTGGAAGTAAGAACTGGACTCGTCCATGTTGCTTAACAGTGAACTAATTATCACTCGTTCTATATCCTTACCATTTATTAATTAATAGACGTCATACAAATTGATGTTTGAATGTATGGGTAAAAACGAGGAAAAGTATTCACGTTCTTTCACTTAATGGTGCAGTGTATTTCTTTTTTACTTTTGCTTACGGTCAAATTCACCTCTATATCAGTGTACTAGTTTATATATTCTTTATACACCTATACAGAGATAAAGGAAAAAAATTAGTGGTAAAGTTTTATATGGGGTTATGTTGCCGACATGTCACGCACATCTTGATTATTAGAAAAGAGGTACAAGTCAAAAGTCAAATTTTGCAACTTGGTTTTAATATTTTATTTTATAATAGTTGCCTAACAAATTATGTTGCTTCTTTTAACAATACATAGTTTTTGTTTTCTTCTAGAGAAGATAAGCATCCACACTGTGCATCTCTCTTTATCTAGTCGATTGTTAGTTGTTACCACCACCACTAGCTAGCTAGGTCCATAAATTTTTTAGCATCATTATATTCTATATTCCTACTATATATAAAATAATAATAATCATTATAATAATTGTACGTTTCTAAGATTTTCGAAGGTAAGCATAGGATATGACAAATCTTTTCTATATAAAGATAAGAAGCATACATATATACAGTTCCACATCTATTTTCAAAATTCGAAAACCAAATCCGTCTTGTAATCCTTGTGTGCGGCAAACCCAGTTTTCACAAGACACAAAGAATAGTATAGAACGAAAATACAGTTCCAAATATATTTTCATTTTACCATTTTCGTTTTGAGGGTTTGTGTTAAATCATCGATTTTGATCATATAACTGCCATTGTCAACTAACCAATTGATACGTATCAATGTGGAAGAAGATATCTATTATGAAACGAAGATTGATATAACGGTGAAAATTGAAAAGTAATTATAGTGAAATAAACTTGACGTGTATGATCAAGATCGGCCGAGGAGCCAGGAAAAGCCATTGCACCTTGGAAGGGTACTATGGGAGACTTCGGTTCCGTAGATCGAGGTCCACCATAGTCCACAAGATGTGCCAAATTGCAATTTCTTGGTGGAATATATATTCAATTTCACGCGTTTTACAAATTATTATTATTATTATTATTATTATTATTATTATTATTCTCTTGTGTGTTTTGAATTTTCAAACTATTTGTGCAAGTTGCAACACTATTTTATCAACTCATGAGTGGCTCACAATCTGCATGCAACAAAAAGGTCAACTATTGTTCCAATCAAATTGAGGGAAATTTTTTTTTTTTTTTTGACAAACTAGGTTAATCTTTAATCTTTAAATATAAGATCGATTTGAGTAGACATGAGATGAGTTCCTTTTTTCTCCGAAAAGACATATAATTATATATTTTAGAGTATATTACATATTGTCGTGGTTTGAGATTATCATAATCAATAATAGTAAATTCATAATTTGACTAAATTTATGTCATTGCTTTGGCACAAATTGAAAGTCAGGCCACTATGCATTTTGGTGTAGTAGTTTGAATTTTAGTAATTTGTTAAATACTATTTGTTTCACGGGCTTAAATTAGATGCTTCTAATTAATAATTAAGTTTGCATTATTATTATGAGCTAAACTTAATTGTTTTTCCTGTACAGTGTGAACTTGAAAAAATAGAAAAGTTAGCTGATATTTAAATCAACTATTTTATTAACTTAAAATCAATTTGCAGACATAATTCGCATATCGATAAAGATTATGAATCCATAACCAATTGCCTAATAGTCATTAGTCCAAGATTAGCTACTCTGTTTTAATTTAATCTCACATGGGCGCGATTGCAACTTGGGGCTGAATATTCATTTAACCGTGCATTTGGGATGTTAGATTAATTTATAATTAGATTAATTAATATTCATTTATTAGTTTAGTGGCAATTTGAATTCATACGTGGCCTTTGTTGATCTCACTCAACACATGTCATCACCAAATTAATGGTATAAACTACAATTTTCAATATGCTTAATTAAATCAATATAGAAAAATAAAATGTTCACCTCAAATGAAGTGGCTTAGTTGTACATAGTTTTCAACAGCGTAATAGACAAAATAATAATTTATTTTTCTTCTATTTGAATTTAATTTCTAGTTATTACGTACTATAAATCCAGTCCACGTTACTAGAAATCAAGAAATTGAGATGTATTTAACTTAACGCGTAATGAGGCGTAAACAAAATTTGAAATATTCTAATTATTTTTAAGTCAAAAAGCAAAATTGAATATTTAGTAGATGCAGGCTGGCAGTTGAAAATAATGACCTAAGTGGACATATAAAATAATGTTGCATGAATGGTCTTTGAAGCCATTCGTTTTGTTTTAAACATCTGAAAGTCGTCTTAGGGTTTTCCATTAGAGAAATGTCAACTTGGGGTTCATTACATGCCTAATTTCAAGAGTCAACATGGATTTGTTTGGTTAAGTCTCTTTTGGGACACAGCGTTCGCATCTAACTCTATCCATGACCTAGTCTTCGCCCTCAGCCCGGCCCGGTCCGCACTTCCTGATTGATGTCCTTTTAACGTACCAAACTCTTCTTATCCAAATTAATGGTACTTTTAACAGGGATTGCCTTAAGTTATGCGTCGAATATACATACCCTAGTACAATCAAGAATTCTACGCTTATCTTGTTCGTTTAATGTTGGGTCGACTTCGGTTACGTGCTTGCAAGCGCATCGACGCACTAATTGACATGGTTGGATGGGTGCATTCAAAGTCTTTATCTCTCTCTCTCCCTCTCTCTACAAATTGCATGGGTGCATTGAAAATGAGACAACAGAATGAGTAGGTTAGATGATACTTTGATGAGGACTTTTCAATGCTTAAATTGTAGATATTGGATCCCATTTGAATTTAAATTACTAAAAACTCAACTTGTATATAGAAGATAAAATCACACCGATCATGATTTATGTTTTAAGCAAGTTCTTACAATAAAAACGGATGACCTCAAGCTTTGCACCGTTTACTAGTTCAACTCAAAGATTTATCTTGTAGTTAAAGTATGTCTTGTCACACAAAAGTGAAACGGAAAGTTAGTTAGACAATTTTACTGGCTAAATTTTAACAAACATGTACATATATACGTACCTGTATAAAATTCAAATCTCAAATACTACAGTAAACTTCCTCGTCTAAAATATTTACGATCGAGACAGGGGCGGTTTTTCTTTGAAGGACATCTACTTAAGAAGCAGCCAGCTGGTGATGGTGACGGTGACCGTTGGATCTACATCCCACAGTTTCAAAATATAACCTAGAACTGGTCAAATTAATTTGACATTTAGGGTGGAGACAAAGGAAAACATTTAATTTTGAGGGCCATGCATGTTACCTGCATAATTTTCTACGTTAAAATTTTCGACTCCATGCATAAAAGTTTTGACATTTCAATGGAAAACCATCAGATTCCTACAATTTTGCACCAAGTTTTCCTCCTCTCTTTTTTCTTCTGGTTTTCTACATGGTATTTGGCCTATTACTCCATCCCGGTGAATATAGATTGACTCGTAAAATTCTTCTATTCTCATCGATATATTAATTTAGGGTCAGTTATATGAATTCTTCTGCATCATTCATGTTAATTTCACTCGAACAAACATGAACTCTTTGGTGTATGCAAAAGATGACCCAATTTAACAAAAAATCATTCACTCTCTTATAAATCTATATCTTGAGTGAGTAATTTCCTTCACTTGCTAGCGCTCTCAATCGAACTGGTAAATCTCGAGAGGGAAATACCTGAAGATAATATGAGATAAGGATGAAAGAATAATCCAAATTACTCAAGTACAAAGTAAAGGGACCACATTCGTTCTTAGAATTTGATGGGATTTGAGTTTTTATCCAAGAATTGGATATGATACATACAATTGGAGCATTTAGCTTTTGTTTTCTTGATTCAGGAATAAGACCTAAATACATTGAATTTCACATTCATTGTGGCTTTTTAGCAAGACCCCATTTGAAACACAAATTGTTGGGAAAAAGCCACAGCCCCCCTTCTCAAGTCACATCTTCTTCAACAACTAGTGGTGCCATTTCTCCCATTGTGCCATTTAACTTTGTATCAACACAATTATAAAGTCCTTATCCATATCCTAACTTTGGCTACCCAATCCCTATCAGAATTTATGTTCTTCACCCCTCTACTAGATATTTGCTTGCTCATCGGAAGAGCGTTTAAACATGTTCCGTGTTCATTTCCTCTGTCAAATACGAACGTCTCTTTGAGGCGACTACAACCAAAATTTGTTCATGCAAGCACATTGCACAACCACACTCAGCCAAATGATAAGAGCATATGTAATTGTAGGTGAACCGCAAGCTAGAATGCCAAAAACCGGCAAGCCACAATTCGAACTAGGGGCCTATGAGCTGATGCCGGTTTGTCTCTGCCATTTTGTCAAGTAGACATGTACTTGTCCTGGTAATACAGTTTGCATTACAATCTCTAAGAATCATCAAGATTCATTGTCTTAAAAGGATTCATGACTTAATACAAGTGTTAAAAGAAATGTACACCGAGAAAATTAGATAATAAAAGACTGACAGCAACAGTAGGATGACACTATCAACAACAGTTCAGTTACCAAATATGTAGAATGGAATATCATCCAGTTTTATGAGCTTCAATTGAAAGTGTAGGATTCTCAACAAAAAAACTCGTAATGATACAACGGGGGAAAATGCCCCATGCGACCCATGTATACATGACGTGTGCTCTTCCGATCTCTACATAAAAAGTTATAAACAATGTGGTTTCCTAAAATCACATCATCCTCGTACAATTTCAATTGAAAAAAAAAAAAAACAAAGCAACTGGAAGAGCGTGAATTCTCACAAGCTGTTGTGAATCTTTCAACATGGTAGTTACTCTGTGCACTTTGTATCAACACAAATCAAAATCCTTCTCTACAACGTCCTGGCCAGCTGATCCCTATCAAAATTTTTGTTCTCCTTTTCTAGAAAATGCTAATCAATTTGCACCGTAACTAGGTATAAATCCTTTGGCGTGCTGACTCTCCATTTCAAGAGTCATCAAGGATTTTTGTCGGTGATACCTATTTCTCTTTGCAGCAAGAGCTGGACCAGATAGTAATTAAAGAAAGCAACACTAAGATCAATACACAAAGCAGAGGTGCAACAAAAATTATGAGCCAAAAAGTTGCATTTGACTCATGTGATGCAGTCACTTTTAATTTGATGTGAAAGTAAAGCACGTCAACTCAAGTGTATGCAATTACAGTGTGAACGAAAAATTGAGGCATTTGTTGGTAGCACAAAGACATTGGTAAAAACAGCGGGAACAGATGGAGAATAGGCGGCAGCTGAATCTAAGCAGGAACATAAATTGATTGTTCTGACTAAGGGGGGCCAAAAAGGAGCATATAAAGGATGAAGGATGAGCCATTGCCTCAAATTAAGCAAAAGCAAAAGCCAAGAAAGGGCTTCAAAGCTGAATTCCTTGGCACATGAATACATGATTATTCAGTTATGAACTGCCAGGAAACGGGTATTAAGGGTTCAATTTTCCTCATGTAGACAAGTATCAAAGAACTTTAAAATTTAAAATAAAACGTGCACTCTCTTTTATTTTGCACTAGAACTGGTCAGGGAAAAACTTACACATCAATTCATGAGGTAGACCAAAGTCATAGTCATTCCGCCGCCTCCAAATGCAACAATAATACAGCCCAAGTAGCACTACCACTAGTACAAAGACACATGCTAGACCAATAGCGACTTTGCCACCAGTCGATAAGCCATTTTTGCCCCAAAATAGTGGGCAGTCCGGCAAAGAAGGTACACCACATAAGCCGTTGTTGCCAGAAAGGCTGAGATAACAAAATTTTATTAGAGTAGGAAGAGAAATTGAAATAAGTTTTACACAAGCAAAAAACGTGAAGCCATCATTAGAAAAATGGAACAAGTGATTATGTTATGCACATTTACAATACTTATAGGTTGAGCACATTGCATTTTATCCTCTGAATCCTAGAAAAGTTAAATAGATTATAGATATGACAATTCATTAATGTGGGAAAATGGTAATGCAAGCTTCCACAAACTTGATAGACCTCAAAGTTATGAGACATCTCTACAGGCCCAATATAGAGCTTGTCAGGCCATGGTCCTGAGATGGCAACACAAGATACTGAATCTGTAGATGGAAGTTAGCAGGGGAATGAATCAAGGAACCAGGGCCAAAAAAGAAATGGGTATACCTAGTTGGTCAAATGCACAAGTAGAAAAGCATATCCAAAGAACAAAAATGCACTCTACAAAATCTCCCCAACGAAAGTGTGATGAAGTAAAATTAACAGCTATATATTAGATTCCTCAATTATGAATAACAGCTCATTACCTTGTATGCACTTAATATTCCCTCCATCACATGTATATAGGCTTATTTGAGTATTCACAAAGATTAAGCATAGTATTGGAAAGATGCATTTTGTAAACCGTTTACCTAATTTACCCCTATTAATGAGTAGAATTGAAAATTGATCGTTATAACTAAGTATTAAATAGGGGTAAATTAGATCTCTCAATAAAGAAACCAGTCTATATATCTGGGACAGAAGTATTATTTTGTGCCTCTCAATTATAAGTTTAATCACTACCATACATGATTCTCATCCTAGAATCATGGTCACATTACAGATCAACTAAATTCTCCTATCCAAGATCAGAAGGCTTAACCTCTTTCCCAGGCGGGACAGGAAGCGAGATAAAACCAAAATATCAAGCCATTAAAACTTAACCAGAGGACTAGTTAAAGAGCCTTACATACAGAGAACTTTGCACAATTAGTAAGTATCTATTTGAAGTTTCAAATTTCAAGGTTAGAATACTCTCTGTTTAATAGACTATTGAAGCAAATGCACAAGCATGAATAAGAGATGAACAATTTGTATGCATAATCAAATGTATCCGCTGGTTATTGACATCTTAACACTACAATTAACAATTTGTATGCACATGATCAGTTGATCAAAATTGACTAGCAATCATGTGAACGTTGCAGTTCTAAGATATGCTCATTCTGCCTTCCAATTTTTTTGAGAGATACGATAGAGGGAAAAGAAATGTGCCTAGGATATCATAACAGGTAAAACAAGGTATAGTGAAGCATTGAATATCGTGACTAGGAGAGGAAAACGGGTGCAAGGAAAGGAATTGAAGTTGATTTATATCTCCTTGATTTCAAAGAAAAAGAAAACCTACAAACACTCAGCGAAAATGCCTCCACTGAGAAGTGAAATATTGCTCAAGGTAAACTCTTAGTGCAGTGCAAGAATCTCCAACAACTAGGAACTGGTGTGGTGGCATAGGCAAACATCAGCATACAATAAAGGTGACCCTAAAAGTGAGGGCTCCTGGGAATATAATCGGCTATGATTAGCCTAGAATATGGCTTTATAATCAGCCCTTATCTATAGAATATATAGTGAGTATTCCAGAATAATTCACTTTTCAGACATATCTTATGATGTGCTTGTTTACAAAGGAATAGCTAGTAGCAGTTTTATCAGCTCCATATTTTGCATGAGAATTAGACACCAGCGATTAACTACAAGTAAATGGGAAAGGTAAAATATAGGTCTTGGAATTCAAAAAAGGGGAACTATAATACGGGAAATACGTAGAATATATTAAGAGATGACATACTCAATAACTCCACCATGCACCCCAATTGAATAGAGTTCCTCTGGGACTTGTCCTTCCAGTAGGTTATCATTCAATAAGCTGCCCAAAACAATATGATTTACACAACTTAAAAGAGCTTGCAGGAAAATTTACTACTGTGGAGAATGAGCAATATTGTTTATGAGTTGGGACAAATTTTATTCTATGCTTAAAGTTCCATATTTGATTCAAACATTGATGTAGAGAATTCAGAGGTGGTCCAAAGGCTACTTAAGAAATAAAATAAAATAAAAATAATAAATAATAATTAAAAAAAAAAAACATCAACACTAGTACTCAGTATGTTTCCCTTATTGCTACCAATTACGGCGTATGGAATCCATTACCGCTAGAACGGTGATCATCATCGCCATTAGTGGTGCTAAATAGCATTACTCACATTTGGTGATGACAAAAGCTCTCTGTT
The DNA here is from genome assembly GCA_963692815.1 of Nyctanthes arbor-tristis. Taxonomy (NCBI): domain Eukaryota; kingdom Viridiplantae; phylum Streptophyta; class Magnoliopsida; order Lamiales; family Oleaceae; genus Nyctanthes; species Nyctanthes arbor-tristis. The sequence continues at coordinate 14,438 of CAVNYN010220625.1, forward strand.
TTAAGATGTATAAAACTATAAGCAAACTATATATTCCTCAAACATAAAGAGGAATTTGTGTAGTTAGTCCATATAAAAATGTTCTAGCACCGTATGTATCATATGGCCATGTGGCATGCATCAAGGCATGCCACATGGTTGTGGTTCATATGACATCATATAGTGCCATGCCATATGGTGTTAGATCGGACTATTAGTCCATATACTTACACAAGCTGCAAAGTAGATGAAGTCAGACTATCTGGTATAACCCCAGTAAACTTATTATCTGATAAATCCCTGCATCAATAAAGAAGCTTTATTGTAAGAATAAGAACGCATGAGAGAGCATAAAATATCCAGCTGCAGTTCAAATAACACACGTATTTGGACAAGCAGAAAATTGAAAAAGTTTCTTGAATTTGTTTAAATTACAGAATAATTTTGTCTTTATTTGAGATTCCCGTTCACAAACCATTTCTATTTAAAAGTATAAATAGTTTTTATGGAAATGAATGGTGAAAATTTGTGTAGTACATGTGGGTCCTATGAAATATGTGGATGTGATTGCTTTGACCAAACTCTTTTTTTATGCCTAACCGTTGGGGAAAGAATATGCAAGGTAAACCAAAACCTACAGCTTGATTTAAAGCTGAAAAAACTTTCCATTTCAGAAATAACTTTAGAGATAAAATAAACTGAATAGAAAATATTGCTGCAGGGAAAGCAATATTGCTGCAGGGAAATCTCCTCCTAGAAATCTAGATATCAAATGAAGTAATATGTGTCAGAACTTAGCATGTTGGAAGCAAGTAATCTTACAGCTTCACAAGAGACTTTTGGCCCAACCCTGAAGGCAAATCTCCACCTAGAGAGTTAGAACTCAAGTTCCTGCACACCAAGGGATGTTTATTGATATAAAATTGATCCAAGGGATTAAATGCACTGAACCATAACGCATGAAGGTTCTAGCTCACATTTTTTTCCCTATGCACCTTCATGAATAATTGAGGAATCATCAACAGACAAACTTAGACCATACAGAATCTTTCTTCAACCCTATTAATAAGGTTCAATGAGAGGAACATTTCTTTCCATACATTATAAGAATGCACAGTGTTGGAGAAATAAAATTTCTGACTGCAATGTCTAGATATTAATGCACGTTCCACAAGTCAACTACCAACAACTCTCAAGAAAAGTTCATTATAGTCGATTATCTAGCCAGCTGATTACAGAATACACATCCATGTGGCTTCATTCCCTCTTTGTAAAGCTCCTTTGCAGGATTACAAATTGCAAATGTACCAGAAGATCCATTATTTCTATTCAAGCAAAACGTTATGCACCAGTAGACAAAACATCAGCTGCACAACAAATTAACTGTTGATACTTACAGGTATACCAAATTTGTCAAGAGACCTAGTTGCTCACTAATATATCCCTTCAAGCCCTGGCTACCAAGGTCTCTGAAAAATAAAAATTTAAAAAAAAAAAAAAAAAAACATATAATGAAATAAGCTATTTCAACAAGAAAATTACTTGGGCTTCAATTGGTACATGATATGGCTAGAGGCCTAGGAAAAAGACAACACAAATAGTTCAGAAGTTGTCAATTTGCTGATAATAATATAACATGACTCAAATGGATGCTTCTCAATGGTTATTTGAAGATCAATGTAACGTGGAGTGAACTTGAAATGAGTTGAGAAATAACTAGAGATAGGTAAGATAGCAGTTGGCAACATTGATCAAATGATAATGCGCAGTTGTGTGGAACCCAATATGCTTAAGAAATTTAGCTCTTAGTGTATAGAAATGTGTGACAATCTACTAGTCAGATACATTATTGTCATGGTCAGGTCTTAGCGTAAAATGCACTCTACAGCCTAGGGGCTTAAAAAGGAAATCCTCTCAAAACGATAATTTAATTGTAGCCCAGGGCCCTCAATAATTTTGATGAGAATATTTTACTTTTCCCTCAAATATAATCTCAGTGGTTCTAGCATTGTTGAATAAGATCACACCATTAATTCTCTGAAGATTTTCGAGATGGAGTTATCACGATTCCTAGACTGAAGAACCTACAAACTACATTGTTATCTTGAAGAATGCATAACTTATTCAAGTAACTGCTTGTAGATTTTTTCTAGAACATAAGGGAGCCTCCCGGGAAATAAGATGCTTACATTTGGGATACCACAAGACTAGATTCATTCTTTATGGAACGACATGTAACTCCCTCCCAAGCATCCCATGTAGTAGGCGCACAAGGATCTCCATTCCAACCCATTCTGTCAGGAACACGGAGTGACTTCTTCAATGCTCTCATGGCAGTAACTGCAGAAAATTAGTATCAATTTATCAATAGCACTCTTTGTTGAGTCCTTCAGACAAAATTCAAGGTTTATTAGTATGTCCCTGCAAATACACATAATTAGCTAACAGCCTCACACCTCCAAAATTCTTCCTTCATAACAAGGAAAGATGGATGGAAAGCTAAAAACATTCCAGCAGCCATGTGAGAGTTATCCCTAATATTCTCTTTAAAAAAAAAAAAAAATCTGAAACATTCATCACAATCCTAAATCTACCAATCAAACAATCAATTTTTTTCTTACCCTGATCAGGATAAGTCTTGAGGTCAATAGGCACAATGGCGTAGTTTTCGAGCCCACAAATGATTGGTGCTCCAGTCACTGCCTCTAGCCTCACACTCAAAACTGTGTTACTTAAATTCTTCACTACATAGCTCCAATCATATGCAGCGAATCCACCAACCTTGTCGTATATATCCACCCTACTGACATTTTCTCCATTCACAAATACATCCAACACCCTCTGCCCAGCCTTATTCACACTAATATCGATCTCCGCAAAATGGAACCACAACAAATAATCTAGCTTTGCATCCACAGGCAACTCGTACTCCAGAACTCCACCCCCGTCCCCCAACACAGTGACAGCAGTTTGATAAAGCTTTTCGGGAAAATAATTTGGACTTCTTTCAACGTTCACAATTTTTTTGATAGAAGAAATGGCTTTGATTGTCGCCCCACTAGCCGTGGACGCGGATCCTATTCGGAAATCAGCACCAGATTGCCAAGACCGGCAGATCAAAGAAATCGGTATCATTGCTGAATCCTGGGCCCCATTGATCAGATCGGAAGAGCGTGTGTAGGGAAAGAGTGTAGGCAATGGTGTAGATCTCGGTGGTCGTAGTCAAACGGGTATGCATTGGGTTCAATTTGAACTAATTCCAGGGACCC
>CAVNYN010220627.1:0-24527 GCA_963692815.1 Nyctanthes arbor-tristis
TTTTTACCAATAAGAAAACTACTTAAATAAATGAGAAGATGTATAAGCACAAATTCTCCACGTCTATATATAAATATATTTATATATATTATATAATAATAGCATGTAATTTAAATAGAGTCAATAAACATATTTTAAATCTGAACAATTTTCTTTATAATGTTGCAAATTCTAGTAACATTATATATTAACACAATTATTCTTGACTATTGCTTAAAAAATAATATAATAATGATGATTTTTAAAAAAAATTTATTGGCTAAAAAATTCCAACTTGAAAAAGAAATTTAGTGGTATTGCTTTAACTTTTTAATTGTCCCACATTAAAAGTTTTGTAAAAAAGCAATATGATTAGAGCTTATAAATAAGATGTGTTTTTGTGTAAGTGACTATGTAAATAAAATTTTGTGGACTTTGAGGCAAATTAATAATTGTCTTTGTTCTTTATATTTAGTTTAAAGTTTAAATGATTGTCCCACATTGAAAATTTAGTAAAATGTCAAATAATTAGGACTTATAAATAAGATGGGCCTTTTGTGCAAGTGACTATGTAAAGGAAATAGTTTTGATTCTAGCCTCTTGAATATTATGAAAAATGAAAATCGGGTTTCAATTTATATATTTAAAAAAAAAAAAAGTCAACCGGTCTTTGACCGGGTTTTCGGGTTTTCAAAAAAAAGCCCGGGACCGGACCGGACCGGACCGGTCTTTTTGGCCACAAAGCCAGGACGGGATCGGCCCGTTCGGTCCGGTTCACCCGGTCCCCGTTTTTTTGTACACCCCTAAATTCAACCAGTAGAGCAGAAATAATGTATGGTAAAAGCAGGAAAATCAGAGGGGAAGTAAAAGCATGAAAATTTCAAGGGAAATAATTTTTCTGAGTACCGTGTAACATTCTCTGTCTGTGTCTGATTCAGCAACCTGAAGGGCCCAAGTCCGTATCCACTCTAGGCCTTTTGAGATTTCATTGTTCCCTTCAACCACAGCTGATGCAACATAAGTTGGATGAAGGGCCAATAATACACAGGAAGCTGCAAAAAGTACAGATCTCCTGACAAATGGTTCTGCATGATGAGAGATCTCCCTGTGCAATAGATGAAGAACTCTTTTATAACCATCAAAAGTGGAGGCACAAATGACTTTGAGAAAGTAACAAAAGCATGACTACTACATGAACCAACCCAGAAGTATACTCAATGGGCAACTAAAACTACATCAACCAACCCAGCAGTTGCCCTAAAATACTGAATGATTGCCCCTATTTTGATTTATAAATATGTAAAATGTCAGTACCTGGATCTTAGCATATCTAAAAGAGGAGATGCCAACACAGAAGCTTCAGGATGCATAGCTGAGCATTTAATACAAATCCCAAGCATGTAGATAAGTTTTCCCAGGACAATGAAATCACTCCCCAGCAAATCAACGCCATGTCTCTTCTTATCAAATCCCTGCATGGCCGGAAGCATAAATGCTGCTGCATATTGGGGAAACCTGTTCTCAGACCTCCCAGACTGGTCTTCCAGCATTGTTGATTTAAGACTCCATCGACGCGTCTTTCCTCTCTTGATCTGCCCTGGTCTGGATGGAAGTTCTCTTTCATAAGAATAAGACCAGTTTAACGGAGTTTCAGTTGATGATATTTCCTTCCAGGACCCTGCCCCTGGTGGGCCACTGCTTCTAGGCATGAACCAAGGTTGATCTGAAGTGGATGATATGAGGGGCTTTGATAGATGTTGTGGCTTCTTGATTCTTGCATTTGCAAGCTCCTGAGCTGCATTTGTCATGACGTCCAAAATCATTATCCGCTGGCTGATATCTACATTGGGTGAATAGAACAGTTTGTTCAAACTATCAAGAGACTCGAGAGGGCTGGTGACAACCAGTGCAACTAGCGCCTTTTGTCTTTTCTCTTCAGCTGATTCTTCTTCTCCTTCAACAGTAAATTCAGAGCATCGAACTTGAATGAGAGCTTCCGATCTCATGTCACTTGCTATAAATTTGAGCTCATCTGGTGATGCTCGAACAAGTGTTTCAGTGACATCCAGAGCCTTCTCAACCTGCAGTGCATGAAACCCCCCAAATCAGATTTTAAATTGCATAATAGCTCGCCATGCCATCTTTTTCCATTAAGATCGGAAGATCAGGCTTTACAAGTGTTTGCACTTTAGTTACTAGTGACAAATGACATAAATGACAACTCTTATAAGATCGGAAGAGCGTCGTGTAGATAAAAATTATATTGGGGGAATACCTTACATGAAAGCTCACTAGTGTAACTGTATTGCTTTAGAGCTATGCATATAATATAAGACAAATGTGAAAAGAAATAATTTTGAAAAACTTACACCCTCAGCATCATCTGATTTTCTGAGCGCTCCAACCACGTCAACCAATTGTGAGAACCTCCTCTTCAAATCTGAGTCATCGTCTATTAAGTCGTAAGGCTGCAATGAAGGGTCACTTGAAATCTCAGAATCCTCGCTCACATTGTCAGTGTCATCTTCATCAGAGTCTGATACATTAGTTATGTTTGCTGGATCAATAACTTCATCTGGATCAATTAATTCAATTATAGATGGCTTCTTCTTTCGATTTTTTCTGGTATTGTCAGTTTTATCATAATCTGTTTTATGAATCTCCTTTTCAATTGAACTCAGTCTGGTATTGGTATTTTCATCTCTGATATGCTTTGTTGTCGATAGAGAACCTTTGCTAGGGTTTGCTAATCCAAACTCCCAGTCAATGATCTCTTCCTGGCAACTATCATCAAGATAAAGAGGATTTTGAGGGTCAATAATCTTGGAAAATACATAAGCAATACTGCTTGCCATTCTGCGAACCAAATATAATGGGCTTTCCAACCTGTCTGTAAGCAATTAAAGATGAAGTACAATCACTAGAATAATGATTAACTTTAAAAAAATTCCAACCACAAGCAAAAGCATTAAAACCTACAGCTGATTCCTTGAAGGATCAAGTGCACTGCTTTTGTTGCATCTAGATCTTCTTTTGCCATATTCTCCAAGCAAAGACCTAAAGCAGCAGTTATGTCTGACACCTACGTTAAGGAGCTATTGACGCAAAAATGTACGACAAAAGAATGCAGGAATATAACAGAGTAAACCAACATCCCTTACTTATTGTAATAGAAAAATGATGTAGATTACAGGTAAAACCAACATCCTGCGGGCTTGTTCTTTGTGGCTACTTTTTAGCTTTTCTATTGGAGGTTTTTTTTTTTTTTTTTTTTTGGTTGGTGAAATGTGTGGTGGAAAAGTGAGGAGAGATTATAGAGAGATGTGAAGAATAATTATTTATAGAAAATGTGTTTGGTGTAAGTTTGACTTGTTGACAAAATTTTAAGTTAAGAAAGAAGCTAGAAAGAACAAGCTATAAACAATATGCTCTATGAACAAGGATGTTAAAACAGCTTTTTGTATTAAAGATATGGCGAGTAGCTCTCTGAAGAATCAGATTTTCACCTTTTCACATCCAAAAATGAACAAGGAAAATGGAAACTCATATGAAGCCAGAGACTCAAAAGATCTAGTATGCTACTATTGTTTTAAGAGAGATACGGTTGTAAATTTTCGAATAGATAAACAATTCAAGAGGATACAAGTTTGCTGCTCGGTTGGGGCCGATTGCACAAATTCTCGTTTGGACCATATTACCACAAGGCGCTGCACTGTGTCTGAGAGACAACGACCATTACAGGATTTCTGCTGAGAAGTGCAGCCAGGAGCACATTCAAGCACAGCGAAGTAAAGAATCCACCTCAGGCAACAGACGGGAAATACTTTCCAGATTAAAAATTTTTCAGCAAAAGTAGTCCTGTAAACACAGGAAAAGAACTCCTAATCCACAAAATGTTTACTATTTATGATAAGAAAAGAGTAACTTTGCAGGAAATATATAGGTCCATGCATATTAGTACAATATCAGTTAGCTTTAAGACATACTTGATATGTCAACTATAGAAACCTGCTATTATTGAAGTTAGAATGAGACGTGAATGTCCATCTGACTGAGATGGGAAAGACCTGAGCAGTGACTTCAAACTTCCCAGACAAAAGAGCATAATATATTCACGCACCTGACTGAAATTTGGCTTTTATGGGTTCGATGAAAAAGTATCCACAAAATCCAGTAACCTTCAACATCACTGGCATTTTGACCAGCTAGTTGATGCAAGAGTTCTTCGGCTATTCTTTCAACAGAATATGGGTCTCTTATTGCCTCCATGATCTTAAACCAAAACTGCCAACCAGGTCTCGCTTCAATTGTTTCATTAATTGTCAAACCATTGGTTGATGAAAACAAGCTCCGAATATGCCCAAGAATCCGTTGTAAAACCTCACTTAGCAGCACATCTGCAAACAGTAACATCTTAGATTTTGTAGTTTAAGCTAGCTTATATAAAATTAAAAGAACTACAAAGTTCAGACTCAAAAATTTTAGAGACCTGCAGATCCTCGACGACAAATGCGTGAAAACACATCTCCAACAAAAAGAATAGCACCGTTCATATTGACATCATTAGCATTAGCTGCTTCTTCAAATAAATTAATGTCACATTCTTCTACACCATCTAGAAGCTGATTGGTAATTCCTTTGAAAAACAAACTGTAAAGCTAGAGAGTAAAGGATGGAAAAAAAGAAGAAGTTTACGCTCTTCCGATCTGATGCAATAGAATAGATCTCTAAGATGTGTATCTAACATTCAAGTTGCATTTTTATGTCCAATAACTTCCCACCACTCAAAGAGATTGCAGTGGAAAGGGACATCATCGACTACCTTCAGGTATCCTACACTCTTTTTCTATTATATGTAAATTCCTAGCTCTAAACCTTGTCCCCTCATCAGCAGACTAAAGTGTACTCTACTTACTAATTTTAGGTAATTGAATGATTTTTAAGCATGTTACAAATGTTCTCTCCAAAACACTTCCAAAAAGCACCTAATAGGGTGGACGGTGCTTTGTATGTGCAAGATGCATGCATATATAAGTATAAAGTATTAAGAAGCAATTTAAGCTTAAGATGAGGATACTGCGGAGAAAGAGTAACAGGGGCTCCCCTTTTTGCTTTGTCAGGAATAGACGTAACAAGTTGTCCCGCCCTTGAAACTATCTGTTTGACCTGTTCATGTCTTGGATTTTTGGCATGATAATAACCAGCAAATTCTCTGACCATCTGAAGTACCCCATTATTCTCAAGCAAACAAAGTGCAAGTAACCTGTTGTGAACATTATGTGAGAGAAATTTGAATACCGTATTATTTTTCTTTTTCAGAACATTCAAAATAAAGAAAAAAAATTTTTGACTTATTTTTTCATCCAGAAACATCAAGTTGTCTCAGATAATCAATCACACACATACAATTGAGATAAAAGTCACTGAGAGCACTGAGAACCAATATGTACACAATCCATACTTCACTAACAGAATAAATCACACGTGGCAAGATACAGTTGCTCGTCATTGAAATTACACTGATCAGACCAGACGATTTATTAAGAAGTTGATCTCAACTCTCTGAGACAACTTGCAGTCAAACTCAATAAAAGCAACCATAAGATAGAACTTATGTCATGAGCCTCACAAATCATGGGTCGTGAACCACACTTCCACAAGAAACAGAACAGTTAAATACATTGCAGAAAAGGAGACCAATGTTAAACGGAAGATAGAAATGAAATCATATATTATACTTCTCAGACCAGACAAAATACTTAAAATTTCAACTCAAGTCTATCACATAAATTGCAGGTCAACTTCCAGACAGACCATATTCCTTTCTGAAACTCAATATAGCGAGTGCTGATTTTCATTTTAAGTCGATGTCTGAACATAAAATTCTTACCATCCAGCAATAAATGCATGCCATTTTCGAGATCTCAAAAGTGACAGGCCATCATAGGCTAAACAATACAATATAGCAAAATGCTAACTCTTCAGGAGATTAAGCAATCAATTCCTGTGATACCAGAAACTTTCCTTCTAAAGAAGAAAATCCATTGTCCATTGAAACATAGCACGGACATGGGAAACAATGAGATATAGTCTATATAGATAGTACTCAGTACACCCTAATATCGTGAGGTAACAAGTAAAATAGATTCTTAGCAATTACCTCTCAGCATTTGCAGAAACAGAATCAGCATCATTAGTACTGTCATTTCTACTATGCTGTAAACAAGGAACAACCACCTGAACTACCTCAGCAATGGTACCTTTCACGAAAAACAAATCATACACATGTTTCCTTGCAGAAATAGGGAAGCTTGGTAGCCAACAGGAAGCAATATCTACAAACAATGAAATAACTTTGAGAAACCGAACAGAGCCAAATCAAACAGTTGGCACATTAGATCAATGTTAAATTGCAAAAGCATAGAAAAATAAAATGCGAAGGAAAAGATCTACAATGTCGGATTTATTCAAAGTGGCTGATGTAGCAATTTGAGCAGTCAAAAAATATTTACTGAGACTGTGGCCAGTTGCTTGTCATATATGAGTAACTCCCTAAATGATAATCGTTCTGTTGGTTTCATTAACAGAAAAGGAAAAGAGGCATTGAAGCTTATTGCATAGTTAAGTGCAAGGTAATTCATGTTTGAAAAGTTTCAACTTCATTCAGAAATGATAGTTTTAAAATGTCAAAATTTTATTTATTTAACACTTCAGAAGTATGCATTTTTGTGATTCTTTCCTCACAAACCAAGTTGAAAACATCATTCCCAGTTTAAATTTTACACTTAGCCACGGCGTGACAACTGATAACTATTATGGCAGTATTCACTTCAAATCAGGAACTTGAACCCAAGTTCATTTGCTATTTTTGACAATCCATATGACCAGATTGAGGTAATACAGCTAAGGACGCCACAACAGTTCAATAAAAACCTTAAAACTGTAATGACATTATGACAAAGAGATATTACCATATAGTAAAACTCCGGCAAAAGCATGAAATGAGGAACCTTGGTAGAAAACTTTCCGCCACTCAGTCCTCTCATTTTCACTGGGCACCTCCACAGCATGTAACTACCCCAAAACCAAATGAAAAGGAGAAAAAATCAGTTTCTTCTGACTTAATGATCTGATCCCACAAATTGAAACAACACAAATATGCACGTTGTTGTTAAGGTACCTCCTCTCTGTATTTCTCATCAACACTGCCTACATTTCCACCCAAAAAAAAAAAAAAATTAGCACTCAAAATCATGTAATAATAATCACATAGTAGAAAATAGCCGCGCACGGAACTTTATCCAACCTGAAAACGAGTGGGGATTTAGCGGGAAGAGGCAGGCAGCGAGGGAGTAGATGGCGGCGATGACTTCGTCGACGTGCTTTGCAACGCTGATGCTCGTGATTGTGTATTCAACCTTCTCCAGCACTTTCCGCTCCAGTTCTCTACTCTTCTTCTCCTCCTCAAATTCTTCACCTTCCATGGCCTGTGGAGGGATTAACAGAAATCGAATACGCTAAACCACAAGTGCAAAATTTTCACTTCTATTGCAGGGATTGAATAGAATTGTAGCTGTCCTGAAATGTTTCTCCTCTGGTATGGTGCGATTATGCCGCGGAAACGAGACCCTTCTGAAAAGTGCAAAATAGTAATGAAAGTCGCTAACGAAGGTAACGCGACTTCCCCAATCGTGAGGTTTATTTTGACTACTAGTTTATTTATTTATTTATTTTGAGATAATAAATAATTGAAAAAAAGGCCAAAAACCACACCAGACTCTTATGGTGTTTTCTTTTTTAAAAAAAAAAAAAACACGTAGTTGAGAAAAAATTTTCTTTCAAAAAATGTAGTTGAAAAAATTAAGAAAATCAGAAAATAATTATCAAAAATAAATTATTTCGCTTAAATATTATGTGGTCGAAATAATTGAAAAACTAAATAAAGAACGGGCAACTCAATTTTGTTTTAGGCTATTTTGTGGTATTGTCATGGTAATTTATTTGAGCTATCAAAACTCATTATCACTTCATCTCGGGGGAAGAAAGCATCTATTGTCAATTAAGTATGCTATTAGAAGAGTTGGAAGAAAAAATCGATATAAAAGAATGAATGAACTCATCAATTATTATGAACATCATGCATTCCCGGCTATTTTACATCTTTTTTTTTCTTTTTTCATTTTTTTAAAAAGTGTTTTGCGTCTATTTTGGCACCAAAACTATATATCACAGTAATAAAAAAAAACTATATATTACAGAGTCGTAACATGCATTTTGCTTTTATGTGCCAACAACAATGTTCTAAAACAGGCTGCACTTATGCTGGCAACTTGAGCTCCACGCTTTGTCACCCTTTACGCTTTATCACGCATTAATTGCGTTTTTATCGTGCAACATGAACTCCACACTTAGTCACCCTTGGTCATGATGTTTTTCCACACATAACGCTTTTTACAACCCTGGCCAATAGCAAAACATATTACTTCATAGTTTGTTTAAATGCCATATATGAACGATCTCTCTGTAAAGTTATGTATTTGAATGGTTAAAGGTCCAAATCATCGAGAATCAAATTCATCGGTTCTTTTGTGTAAATTAGCAAAATTGAAAAATTGCGGCAGCGGCACAATAGGGTTTTTCCCCGGAACTCCAATTCTCGCCGAGAGAAACCCGACGACGTCGTATTCAGTTCTCTCCCACATCCTGCTTATTCTCCGAACAACCGTTTATTCCCCACCCTCGGTGCCATGGCGACGGCGGCAGTAGCAGAGGTCCGGAAGGTCCCACGGCCGGGGCGCGGCGGAGTAATACCTCGCGGTCTGTCCGAGGAGGAGGCCCGGGTCCGGGCAATTGCTGAAATCGTTAACAACATGGTGGAACTCTCGCGCAAAGGCCAAGATGTCGACCTTAATGCCCTCAAGTCATCTGTGTGTCGGAAATATGGACTCGCGAAGGCCCCGAAGCTAGTGGAGATGATTGCGGCGCTTCCTGATTCCGAAAGGGAATCTCTCTTACCCAAGCTCCGGGCCAAGCCTGTCCGCACCGCTTCGGGGATCGCTGTTGTGGCTGTTATGTCGAAGCCCCACAGGTGCCCGCATATTGCCACGACTGGGAACATTTGCGTGTACTGCCCCGGCGGACCGGATTCGGATTTTGAATACAGCACACAGTCGTACACTGGATATGAGCCCACCAGCATGAGAGCTATTCGAGCAAGGTTAGATTTCTATCTTATATATCATTTTTTCGTCGAAGGAGATTTTGGAGCCAAGATGCTTGCTTTGTATGCTTGAAGTAAAATAGATCCTACCTTCTTGCTTGTAATATCTAATTGTCATTCTTGTTTATAGAATTTCTTTTACCAAGTTCACTTCATTGAGACTTCTGGAACAAATATACTACAAGTATATAGTAAGAAATCCGTACTAAATTGATGCATCATATAAATTAAACAATAACAAGAGGAAACTGCAGGGAGGAGGGAGAGGAGAATTTGTGAGTTTATTCATGGCTCATATGGTTAGTTTTCCATTCGTTTTCTGGAAGAACCACCTGTGACATTATTGTCCATGTTGTATATTGCTTGGCTCCTACTTGTTATTAAATTAGTTTTCTTGAGAAAATCAGGCTGTTTACACATAAAGGAGGACAAAGGATATTTATATGATGTATATATTATTCGTTTTCTAGATATAACCCCTATGTCCAGGCGAGAAGCAGAATAGATCAGCTTAAGAGGTTGGGGCACAGTGTTGATAAGGTATGCCCATAAGCTCACTCTGAAGTTCCTTTATTGGGATTTGCCCATAGTTTAAAAAGGCGAGGCGGAGGCTCGCCTCAAGCCCGCATCGGCATGAGGCGGTTGTCTAGTGCCTTGAGGCACTACAATGAGGCAATTTCCTCAGAGGCTTACGCCTTTGGCGGTGAGGCGTGCGCCTCTATGGTTGCGCCTCAAGGCTCAAGAGGCGTAAGTCTCTAAATTGGCATCCTATTTTGATTGTTTTATTTTTTTTATTTTTATTATTATTATTTTTTTTTGGGGGTTTAACAATTCACAATTCAAAAATTTAACCCAATAAGTTGGAATTTGGAAGCAAGGAAGTTCACATCATATAGATTTATCCTCTTGTTTTTCTATCGTTTCTTCTACAACAAGTTGCCGCGTTTCGACCAGAAATATATATATTCAAGAGGCATGTTACCCTTTTTCTTGCCAGCTACTCATGTTCTGTTAACTACGAGATTGTTCATAATAACACGTGATGATGTACGTACTAGAATTTTGATCAATTTATTTTTCTTTTCCTGAAATAAATTATTTGTTTTACAACGTTCAGACTTATTTATATTGGTTTGTCAAGAGGCTTACTCCTCAATCGCCTCGAGGCATACGCCTCAATCGCCTCATCAAGGAAAAGCGCCTTGAGGCATATTTCCGCCTTTTCAAACTTTGGATTTGCCATCCTGTTAAGGTTACTTGTTTCTCATGCTTATGAATGTCAAAAATGCAGGTTGAATTCATTTTGATGGGTGGCACCTTTATGTCTCTTCCAGCAGAATACCGTGACTATTTTATAAGGAATCTTCATGATGCATTGTCTGGGCATACTTCCGCCAATGTTGAAGAGGCAGTGACGTATTCTGAGCACAGTGCAGTGAAGTGTATTGGAATGACCATTGAAACGTGAGCTACATTGATTTCTTATTTTACTTTATTTCACTGTGGGTATAACTCACAGTTCCATTTATCTGAGCTTCTCACATTTAGTGCCACTTGTGAATAGATTTTGAAGAATTTTACTTACTCGGCATTGGATGTAAACAAGAGTAACGTGATAGTGATTCTCCAGCTTTAATTAATACTACTAATTTTTCATATTGTCAATTTATGATCAAACACGAAAGGGTGGAGACAGAATGGAATAACTTTATGATTCTCTACACTTCCTGCTGCTATATGCTGACCTTCGCTTGAATAACGTTTCCTCTTCATATATGGATGTGGCCTTTTGGATTTCCCCCCTGTTGCGTAATTTTCTGCAACAGTGACTGCTCATTTTAATTGACTATGGCACTTGTTGTGATATAACAGAAGGCCAGACTACTGTCTTGGACCACATTTGAGGCAGATGCTTTCCTATGGTTGTACACGACTGGAGATTGGAGTGCAAAGCACATATGAGGATGTTGCCCGTGACACCAATCGTGGGCACACAGTAGCAGCTGTGGCGGATTGCTTTTGCTTGGCTAAGGATGCCGGTTTCAAGGTGTTTCTCCCAACTATCTTGTATTTGCAACTTCTGTAAGCTGTTGGATTACATTTTTTTCGTGATCTTTGTGTCAAATAGAGTAATTTCTTCCATAAAGTGAAAGTTGGTTTAGTGCCTCAAGAGGCATTCCCTATTTGAAGTTGCATACAAGCCTGTTGATGGGGCGGGTGGGTTGCCTAACGGTAATTGCAGGGTCTTATATGAGTAGTAGTTTTTGCTTGAATGGCAAAGCAAGTTACACACTTACACTGAAGATCTTGAGGCGTAAGAGATGAGCAGTTGGTTTCAAGTTCTGGGAAACTTCTTTACTTGTGCCGCATTTAGTAAGCAAGTTGAGCTTCATACTTTTGAGTTTTGAAGGATGAGTCATGGGAAGTTTAGTTTTAAGCTCTTGGACCCACTCCTTAACCAATTAGGCATCGGACTACATTAATAGAGCCTGAGAATCTTGTCTTCAATAATCTAAAAGTTCTCTCTGTGTCCTCGTACCACAATGAAAAGAGCTTTATGTAAATTATCATCACGAGTTACCTTCCTGCTCCAGTTGAAGGCTTTGTTATTTTACCAGTGTTGGGATATCCAAAAGATTGACTATGACTACTAATTGCTAGAAAGATTGCCAACAGGAGAATCATGGTTAGATCTCCATTTTTGTCTGGACCTTTTCTCTTCTACATTGAGTAAACTCTGTAGAAGAGTTACAAACCTGATTTCAGAAGAATACATGCAGTGTGCGTGCTCTTCAGTTCCTTGACTGGGACTTAGCATGTCAAAGTCTGTAAATGTAAAAGATAATACTAAAGGCAGGACCTCCGAACCATAAAACTGAACCAAGACTTCCTGTTGTATTGTCATAAAATAATACCCATTAACTCTGGACACAGCTAGCTGTATCTAGGGAGTCCCTCAAACATCCTAGTATTCCTGATGAATAAAATGAGAACCTACATCATTCCTCAACATTCTTGCATGTCATCCGTAATATGCCACCTTATAGGGCGGATGGTGCCAGTATCTTCTCTTCTGTGTAGCAGGAAATGTTTACTACTATTTTGCTTATATAATACTGAGAAATTAATTCCTCATTGTCTTATGATGGAATTATAATACGGCAAAAATATCTACTGTTGATTTATATTTCAACATGTTTGCAAGTTGATGCTGTTCTCGTGGCTCAAATCTTGCATGCTTCTCATTACAAATCCTGTTGTAGTTTGTCGTCCATAGTGCTAAGTTCCATGCATTTTATTATAGGTAGTTGCTCATATGATGCCTGATCTTCCAAATGTCGGGGTTGAAAGAGACTTAGAAAGTTTCAAGGAGTTCTTTGAGAGCCCCTCATTTAGGGCAGATGGGCTTAAAATCTATCCCACACTGGTGATTCGTGGTACTGGTCTTTATGAACTTTGGAAAACTGGCAGGTATAGTATCTTCTTTACATTTTACATGCGTAATATTCTCTCTACCTTAGACCATTGCAGCTGGTGGCTAGAGATATATCAGCGATTATCGTATCATAGAATGTTAATGTCAATTGTTGTTGTTAGATCATGATTGCTTATTGTTATTGTTATTGTTATGACCGTGTTCAGGTACAGAAATTATCCTCCTGAACAGCTTGTGGATATCGTAGCTCGTATTCTGGCTATGGTTCCTCCATGGACTCGTGTATATAGGGTCCAGCGAGATATTCCCATGCCTCTGGTTACTTCTGGGGTTGAGAAGGGGAATCTTCGAGAGCTTGCTTTAGCTCGGATGAGTGATCTGGGCTTAAAATGTCGTGATGTCCGAACACGCGAAGCTGGGATCCAGGTATTGATTATATATGCTTGCATTTGAAGTAGATCTGTTTTATTTATGCTGCTACTTATATTCGTTTGAATGAAATTAGGACATCCACAACAACATAAAGCCCGAAGAAGTTCAGCTTGTTCGACGTGATTATACTGCAAATGAGGGATGGGAAACTTTTCTTTCATATGAAGATACACGTCAGGTGGGTCAACTGTCAGTCTTCTTTACTCTTCTCTCTATCTGGTTGAATAGGAGTCTGCTTATTAATTTTATATTGTTTGTATGGGTTCCTTGGCAAGGATTTCAAACGGATGGATTCAGAAGTCAGAACTATTCAAATGATTAAATTTAGGATTACAGTTTTAAATGATCGTCTAACCACCAGGCGACTACCAAGGGGAACTGAAAATTATGTTACCATCTTCTGATATGCCATCATCTTTTACTTTCTGCACAACTACAGCTTGATGCTTGGGTGTTTCTCTTTTGTTGCATTTCATGTAAAGTAGGAAAAGTTTTGGCTTCTGAACTGTCTTAAATTTGGTTGGCGTGCAGGATATTCTTGTTGGGTTATTGCGCTTGCGGAAATGTGGGCGTAATGTCACTTGCCCAGAACTCGTCGGGAAGTGTTCTATTGTTCGTGAATTACATGTTTATGGGACAGCTGTTCCAGTTCATGGACGAGATGCTGACAAACTGCAGCACCAAGGTTATGGCACACTACTTATGGAGGAGGCGGAGAGAATCGCATGCAAAGAGCACAGATCAACAAAGATGGCTGTCATTTCCGGGGTGGGAACTAGGCATTACTATAGGAAGTTGGGATATGAACTTGAAGGTCCTTACATGGTAAAATACTTGACATAAGAAAGGCTAAGACAATCTGTATGCAACTTCAAGTTTTGGTGTTATGTTTCCAGATAGCATATGTATTTCGCGTCTCTTCAATCCATGGTTTTACGCATTAGGAAGACATCGTGAATTCTCGATATCTAATGTATGAAATGCTTGTTGCGATACTTAAAAATAGTTTTGGATGCCAAGTTGACGTTAAGTTGAGTGGAACTGTGGAAGTCAAATTTGATACCGTCGTGTTATAGCCATAATAAAGAGAGATTCTAAAGAAACGGTGACAACTGACAATGCATTGTTCTGAGGCTTAGAGCGTGCGTATGGGAAAACGATCAATTCCGGTCATTTTTATGTGAGATTCATTATTTTTCCCTCAAATGAAGTGTTTAAGCATGTGGACTCTGCAAATGAAATTTACGAAGTGTTTGGTTAGACTTTAAGATTATAATCTGTCATACAGTATTATTTTATTGGTTTCATTTTTTTCAAAAAGTCAAAAAGTCAAAGTCAAGCCGTAATTGTTTACTTTTTACAAAAATAATTAATAAAATGATGACATATACCAAATTATAATTCAGATTATAATCTAAACTCTAGCCAAACACTTTGTTAAGGTGGCTCCATAGAAAATTAGGAAAAACTACTTGAAATTTCTATATGTTACTTAGAGCATTTCCAATAGTAAAGGCGTGGTATTGTTACTTAGAGCATTTCCAATAGTAAAGGCGTGCTATTGTGATAATTTGGAGGGAAGAGATAGATAGGAGATAATTATTTTAATTGAAAATTTGTGTAGAAAAAAGAAAGAGAAAATTGAAAAAGAGGAGAAAGATATATTGAAATTAAAAAATAATAATAAAATAGTAGTAGAAGAGGTGAAAGTGGGGGCATATTGAGACTTTACACAGGATGCGAGGAAGGAAGACTGAGGAAAATTTGTGTAAAAAAAGAAAAATGATTAAAAAATAGAAATTAAAAGAAAATAGATAAAATTATAGGCGCACTCAAATTTTATGTTTCTTTCCCTCTCCTCAAGAGACCAATCTCACACCTTCGGGGCATTGGAGATGCTATTAGGAGTTTAGATTGAGGATTTTGAAGTTTTCTATTATAATCCTTTCGGAAAAAATTTGGTATTCTAGGAGTATTAAATTCAGTACTCTTAACTAATTAGAGAACAATACACTGATTTAAGGGGCTCAATTTGTTATTAAATTTAAGCTCTAAATCTCATATTTGTGTTCTTATTTATTCAAAAACACTGAGTGTTCAGTACTATCAGGGTACCAGACTTTTTTCGGTCCCTTACAATAAGTTGGATCTGATACCTTCTACTTCCCCTATAAATAAGAAATTATTATCTCCAAATTGTCCTAGGGCTCAGAAGGGAAGAATGAGGGGGAGAGGAAGATTGGGAATTTCTTAAAGGGTGGTTAACCCTCCTCTCCGCCAATGATTTTTCCACGGAGAAATCATTAACAAGACTTTAATACATGCATCAACAAATCTATCAGTACTCTGGGAAAGAGACTGAAGATTCAGTTTCGGGTTTTGGTTTAGGGTTTTGACTGAATTCTTATCCTAAATCCGGCTTCCGCATGAGTTGGGTGACTGCTTGTGAAATTAACCCTTTACTCTTCAAGTAAATTGAAGGGTGCATTCATTTTGCACTTTCGTATGATTTTGATTCAAGATCTGGAAAAAAAGAGAAATGGGGCTGTGATGATTCTTCTTAACCTCTGAGCTTATGAATCGGGCAACGAGACCGGACTCGTATCTTGGCAGGGCAACCCGGACGGCGCGTGACCCCCGATTTATGTTCTTCCGGTGGAACAAGCAACCGGTGATTTGCAGCCATGGCGGGTCTGATGTATTCTCGTCCCACTTAAAACAGATCTGAGCCTCATCTTATTTCTTGTCCAGATTTAAAGGTTGGCACGATAGTGAACATATATGCAGAAGTTGGGGACCTTTTGCTAAAATTTACCCAAGTTAGAAACGCCAAATCCAGAGAGGGTGATCAGTTTGGAAGGGAACAATGAGGTTTCAGCGAGATTGGGGAATTTTTTGAAGGGTGGTTACCCCTCTCTGGAAGCCGATGATTTCGTTCCTACGTTTCAAAATAGAATTTAACAACCCTTATCAAGCAGGAAACAAGAAACCCCAAAACAAGTAATCGCACATGAATGATTATTACTATTCTAAGCTTAAGCTTAGCCAATCATGCTCCACTGTCCGATTTCGTGACGGCAGCGGCCGTGGTGGTGGAGGAATGCACTGTAGTAGTTTTCATTCCCATTTATGAGGCTGTGATGATGATGTTATCTAATTCTCTTCCAAGCTTGTGGATCGGTGATGCCGGACAAGCCGACCCGTATCTTGGCTGGGTGATCCGGATGGTATGTGATTTTTGGGTTTTGATTTTCACATGCAACCGGTATTTTGCAGCTATGGCGGGACCGGCTTCCACCGCCGATCCGGTAACAGATCTGAGCCTAATTTTCCCTTTCTTTTTCTCCTTTCAGTATTCAGTTTTTTTTTTCTTTTTTTTTACTTTTTCCATTTCCTTTTCGTAAAAAAAAAATAATAATAAAATAAAAAAATATTTTGGATCCAGCAAGTTTCTATGCATTAATATGCACAATAAGAGCATTTTCAATGCATTTAATCCATGTCTTGGGTCATTGGTCGATAGAGAGAGAGAGAAATAAATTTTTTTAATTAAAAATAAAAAGAAAGGAGTGTAAGAAAAAAAGAGGAAAAAGTAAAAAAAAAAGAGAGATAGATAGAAATTTAAAAATAAGAATAAAATAGTAGCGTAAAAGTTTTGCATGAAGGTCTATTTTTAGACTTTACACGTAAATCGATAAAGAAAAAATTGTGTAAATGAGAAAAAATGATTAAAAGAAAAAAAATTGAAAGAAAATAGATGAAATACGTGACCTATTAAGTTTTTTTTGTTCTTATCTCTCTTTTTTATGGACCATGACATGGACTAGATGCTTTAGAGATACTCTAATGCTCAAAAACGTAGATCTAGTCTATTTGTGGTAAGAGAAAGACTCAAAATAAAATCGGGAGTCTCGTAATTTTATTTATTTTTATTTTCCTTTAATCGTTTTTTTTTCATATACACAATTTTATTCACTTTTTCTCTCTCGAGTCCCGTGAAAGTTCAACAACTATTTTATTATTATTTTTTAATTTATCTTAATCCCTCTTCTCTTTTTTATTTTTTTCGTTATTTTTCTTGACACATTTTTTTATTCTTATTTAATTAAAATAATTATATTCTCTTTATTTCTCTCATCCACATCACAACTACAATCCACCTCCTCATTGGAGATGCTCTAAAATACTCGCTTATTCTTGCACCTAGGCTAAATTGACGAGATTATTAAAATAATTGTACGAGCTTAATATACGTGTAAGTTTTCTCAATAATCTTTTACATATAACATGATTAAACTGTTATATGTTGAAAAGAGATTATTGAGATAATAGTGTGAACTTTTACATACTGATTTTTATGGAAAACAATGACAATGTTTTTTATATACAGAATCATGTTACATATTGATAAAAATTGAGACGAGTTCTACAATTATTAAGTTCAAAAGAAAAAAAAAAGGGAAACAAAAAGAAAAAAGAAAGGGGTTAAAAAATGGCCCGTTTAAAAAACTTGTGTAAAAATAGATATTTTTAAAATAAAATTACATTATTGCATTTAAACAGTAATTTTTTTATATCTGTATATCTTTACAATATATGTGTATTTCTCTACAATTACAATTATGAGTGTTGATTCTCAACATTACATTTTGATAAAAAAATGTCCATACAATTTATCTGTATATCTTAACATTTAATCGTGATAATTCTAGACGGTTACGTCTTTGTGAAACTATTTTTACATTGTATTCTATATAGTTGAACAGTAGATTTTAACAGTTATATACTATAAATCTAGACAGTTTTCTATCATGCTAAAAAAGAAAACTCAGTCTCATAGTCTGTTTGAAATGTTGGAAGAGTCTCATGAAGAATAGGTAACGCATGTCTGGACTGTTGAAAGAGTCTCTTAAGGGATAGGTATCGCCTGTCTAGACTGCTAGAAGGGTCTCCCAGGAGGTACGGAAGATTTACAGAGGAAGAGCTGGCCACTCACGCGCCGATGAATTGTGGTTGCGAACTGGTGTAGTTGGCTTCATTTTGTCATTCTGAGCAACTTTCCCTTCTGCATCAACGCTAAATTCATATCCGATCACTACAAATTTATTGATAAACATGTGATGTAAGTCTCCATTAAGAATTTCTTCAATTATGAAATTCCGCGTCCGCGAGTTCAGCCCATATTTGATCTCCTCCCGGAGGCTGTGCTGGGGGACCAGCTGGCCAGCTACGTTGGACACTGAAAAAAAAAAGTTGCAAATTCAAAACGCGTTTCTTTGAACCCAGCCCCAAATCGGAACTCCCTCCTCTCTCTCTCTCTCTCTATATCAGTCTCCAGTCGTACCACTCGCATCTCCAGCGAGGTCGAGAAAGCGGACGGGAACGGAGCATCTGTGCTAGCCGGACACGTACCCACCCATCACCCCAAACCCGCTCTCTCGCTCACGGATCCGGTAAGCGCCGTAGACCCCGATTTGAGAGGTTCATTATCTAATTTCTTGTAATTGTTGGGCAAGAGTAGGAAATAGCTTGAATCTGTGTTGGAGTGCAACCATTGTGAAGTAAACAGTAATTATAACAGCATTGGACGGTCTAAACTTTTAGGACCGGTTACTGTATTCTGAAATTTTGTGAACGATTTTTTGTTTAAGTTTTCATCCAGATTTAAGGTAAAAATGTCAAATATGATCTCTGTAGAAGACGTATGTGCTTCTCTTCTCTCTGCAGAAGTATAGTTTTCATCCCCCCTCCCTAAAAAAAATTCAATCTTGCATTTTTATATGGAATACTCTTTTGCTTTTTGAACTCTTGGGATGAAGGAATTGCAATGTCATGAACTCTGGTGACATTCGAAGGATTGAGAATAGGATTGAAGGATCACTTATTGTCCAGAGACAGTGTAGTTGTGTAGTTTTGCCTCATATTTTTCTGCTGACAGGGGGTCAGACCATATTCCCAGTGGATGTATATCTTTTGCAATATCTTTTATTTTCAAGGGAAAAAAATATTTTGCTTGGTTTACTTGTATTGCTTCCTCATTGATTATCCCTTTTGCCATCGGTGTTCACTGGTAATTAGCAGGATATATACCTGACACTTGACAGAAATACAATGAACTAGAATGAGGAATTTGGAAGGATTGTCTAAAATTGCTAGGCCTTTTGGAAAAATATCTAATTATGGTTCTTTATAAATGGATTTGCTAAACGCCATGTTAAAAATTAAAGACCTTGATGAACTTTAATTTATATATCTCAACATCATTCTAATTTGTCATAGAATTTATGAAGTACTTTATTAGGCATATATAATATATAATATAATAATGAAACAAAAGTAAGAGTTGGTGATCAATAGTTTGGAACAAAATAAACTTTAAATTTTGTGACTGTCTTTAATTAAATTTAATCACAAACTAATACAAGACATTTTGTTTTTCCAAAATAATAATAATAATAATAATAATAATAATAATAATAATGCAGTACAGTTTGTGGGGATTGTTTGTGCCTAATTCCTTAATAGTCATGAAAAGTAAAACTAGTAAAAAGGAAATGGATAGCAGGGAGTCAGGGACTTATCCAGCTACGATCGTACATGCCTTCAAAACTTGTGGTAGTTTTGTTATGCACGTTGTTTGGTCTATGTTGAAAGTGTTTGACAAATGTCTATGTCGTACAGGTACATTGATGAGGAAAGTAAATCGAGGAATCTGTTGGAGCTGCAGGGATCCCGGGCACGTCCTTGACAAAGTGCATTACATGTAATGTTGGGTATCGGACATGTTTTATGAGTACTAAGGAGAATGTTAACTTTGGGAGGCTGTTTTATAAGTGCTATCTTATCGAAGGACAAGGATGTTGGAATTACTCTCGAAAACTTCAAAGTCAGTTTCCAGCCGCGTTTGAAGTGATTCACCAGGAGGTGATGGCATTAGAAGGCCATATTAGGAGATTTCACGTTAAACATCTTTTCGCGGTATAACACCGAATTGTGTATTGCTCTTTTAATGTTTCCCCTCTTTGTAGTGTTTTGATATAACACAACGGAAATTGTTAAATGTTTGTAGTAGTTTGCAGGATGTGAAAAGACACTTCAGGCCCTAGTGTATGTGTTATTCTAGTTAAACGACTTTGTCATTTTCTTACGATTAATTGATATGTTGTCATTCTTAAAGTATGCCAACATCTCCAATCACTCATCCTATTGAGTTTAAAGCCTCCCTAAAAAGTCGAAAGACTTTTTCCCGCATGTCAAAAATTTCAACTTGAAAGTTCGACAGTTTTCACAACATTTCCACCTAAAAATTCGACATAGTTTCCCCCTGAAAATCGAACATTTCCACTCTGCCAACATGTCTCAATGTTAAGAAATTCCATCAAATCCACCACAACACAGTGGGACATCCACCACAGTCGCATCATGTTCCCAAAAAAGAGGATAAATATGAAGAGGTAAATAACATGTCATCAAAGTACATAACATCCATTGCCTTATTAGTTACATATCAAACTAACAAGGGCTGGGATCAAGGGACAGTCCGAGTGGAAAAGGACATGACCCTTTACCGGAGTGATCCAGGTTCGAATCCCCACCATCCCCTCCCCCATCCCCCTTTGTAATTTAAAAAAAAAAAAAGGGCTATAGGTCGGCCCCACGTGGAATCCAATCTTCGTGGGTACCCAACCAGAGAACTGTCACCTCGTTGTCTTCTATTGTTTACCTGGATATAGGGAACAAAGAATATATGAGTACCGAATAGGTGAAATTGTATTTGTAGACATAGTAACACATACTTAAGTAATAGTTTTGGTTCACGTGAAATCATTCAATGATTATAGATTGTAGATCACAATCACAGTTACCTTTGAAACCAATAATATGCGTACTAGGCTATTGAGAAATCATCCACCAATTAATTTATGCTATTACTTTAGAGCTTCCTAACAGCATATGATAATAATACTACTTAAATTGTTTTACAAGTGGTGTTTTCATCTATTTCCTTGAATACTCTCAGTACAAGAAAACCTCATCTTGATTCCCCAGTTTACCCAAATTTTATATATTAAATTTACATTAACACCCATCATGTTATAATTATTTGCATTAATTAAAGAATTATCTCAATCATCATTATTATTAACATTCTAAGTAATAAATGTCCAAACTTTTCAACTTACAAATTTTTAATTATCTTTTAATTCTTTCATACATTTTACGAATTTAATTTTTAATAAAAATTATTTTGATTTAACTGATAAGTTTTCTACTAATTCTAAGTTGAGAAATTATATTTTTGCATTTTTAATATATACTATGTGTATGTTGCTTTAAAATTACATATATGGAGACATGTTTCATGGGTCAAACAAAAAACTAAAGATATTAAAAAAAAAAACAAAAAGGATTAATAGATAGCTCAAACATTGCTCAATGATTGTTGGCCGCATAATATGAACTTAACAAACAGAAGCTATTTAAAACAATTACAATTGTTACATATTTATAATATAATTATTATATAATATTATTAATGATAAGTTAACAAAAAGAATATAAATGAAGAAAGCACAAAATTTAAGTTGCATCAGTAATTTTAGTTACGTCTTACAAACACTTATATTATCTCATTTTCACCAATCAATCACTAGAGTTACAACTTTAAAAAAATTTGATTAATCTCAATCTTTAATTTTATTATAAATCATTAGAATATTTTCAACTACATGTCGTGCATTTTTTTCCTTCTTTTTTGCGTAATGAAAAACTAAAAACCGGTTTTTGATAATCCAGATTTGGGAATTGAGATGTTTGTTCTTTTTTCTTTTAATTAAATTTTAGTAATATGGGATCAAAGCTTTGTCCCCTTTTTCTCCTTTTGGATATAACATAGTTATTTAGTTAATTAATTAATTAATTAAATCATACGTACTATTAGCCATTTCATTTCTTAACTCTTCAAGTACTTAGTGTGCAGTCTTTCTATGGTGTCCTTTGGAAAATGGTGTCCAAAGGACTGTGTGGCAACGCACCATTGGGTGTGTTGCGGGGCCCATCACCCAACATACCCAATGGTGTGTTGACACACAGTCTTTTGGACACCATAGAATGTACCCTCAGCCGGGGTATGGAGTTATGAATTTGTACTAATAACTGATTATTATTTCAATTCAAAGTAACTTTGCATATTTTGCTCTATATATAGTGGAAATATTTATAAGTTTGTTGTGAATCTCTAAACTTTGGTTCATTCTCATTCAATACCCATCAACCAAGGCTAACTGAACTCAATACTAGCACTCTAAATTACATTTTAATCTCAATACCCATCAACCAAGGATAATACCAGCAAATTCAGCATTCAACCTATTCGTCCCCTTTTAAAACCGAACAATAACAAATCCAAACAACAAAACAAAAAAGGGCCGCATAAGTAACCTCCCCCCAAAAACTGAAGGGGAAACACTGGACAAGCAGCTTACCCAGAACTGAGGGATTCCGGCCCGTACAGGAGGGCGGACGTCGATTTCTGCGGCGACGGAACGACGAGGGAACGGTGCTTGTCCACTACCGAAAGGGATAGAGAGCTAAACGGTGAGATTAGGAGAGAGAGGTACAGGTTTCGGGGTGATGATTTGGGGATTTGGTCATATTATTCGTTTCTTTGGCACCGTTGCCGTCCTTTTCTTTTCATCGCCAAAAAAATGGGGTTGGGGGTCGCGACTCCGGCCAGAGGAGAGTGTGTGAGAGATGGGGGCTTTGGAGAGAGAGTCTCACTTACATCTGAGCGCGTTTTCCCTTTCTGAAATAATTGAATTGCAACATTTTTTTTATAATAAATATACAGTTATACACTATTGCACGCTGCCCGCCACGCCAGCGCGCCAGCTCAGCCTGGGGGGGTGGGGCGGGTTCCAGAGGCTGGAAGAAGATCATAACTGGGGTTAAGCCTGTATCAAGAAAGATTTTAATAGGTTCAATTACTTAGATTGGTACTCGAATGAAGAGATTAAAGAATTGGGACTTTTAATATTAGTACTAGCATTTTTGTTTAGGGGCAATTTTATCTAAAAAATAGAAAAATTTGTATTTTCACATAAGTTTAAAAAATGGGTGGTTATATTGACACCACGTATTTTACTAAACACACTACACTCTAATTGTATTTAATATCCTTCATTTTTTCATATTTTTAGATTAAGGCATTAAATTTTTCTTTGTCAAGTTTTTATTCTTAATTTCCATTGATTATTACATTTTATATCTAACAATGATGTTTTTCTAAAAATTTTGGTGTAAGAACCATTTAAATCTTTTAAATAAGTCAAAAAAGAAAAATTTGTAAAAGTAAAATATATATTTTCTTATAATTCTAAGACATATGAATGAAATTTTTTGAACGATGACATTACTAAGAAACAAGATATAAAATTTAATTAAATGGTTCATAAAAAAATACAATAAGATTTATTGGGACACAAACTTCACAAGTTATAAAAATTAAGGACCTTCAATGTAATAAAAATGTGGGGTAACTATAAAAAAGTATAGTGTGGATATATTTTCCCTTAAAAAATAAACACTTTTAAATTTGACATATTAAAAGTGATTATTTTTTTGCAATTTCCTCTATATTATTAAATTTACCCGTTTAGAATTGTAAGACACCTCTAGCCATCACAAAATTTTCTTTTGCAAATGAAGGGGATGAATGAAACAGCAAACAAAGTCCCCGCCAAGTTCAAACATCAGTGATGGGTTCGTAAATTGCCCTGTTAATTCATTAAAGAAATTCAACAGAGTTTGAGTATTGAATCCAAAAAACCCTGTAACTGTCAATGGCATTGTGTAGAAACGGAATCCCAAAAGCAACTCATCACATTATTCTTCTCCTCAAATTAGCCAATGAAAATTTCACGAATTCAACTTTTCAGGCAAACAGATGCGATATTAATTCGATTCAGAAGAAGCCCTTTTGCAGCAATTCGAGTGGCAGCACAGCCGAAGCCCTGGTTTCCATTTTTACAAGGCGAACATTTTCTTTAGAGTCCCCCGAGCTTCAAGAATTAAGCGCAAACCTGACCCCGGAAATAGTGGAAGTTGTTTTGAAGTCCTTCAAGAGTTGGAGACTAGCGCAAATGTTCTTCAACTGGGCATCCAGTCAAAAGGGGTATACGCATAATTGCTATACATATAATGCCATGGCTTCCATCCTGTCAAATGCTCGACAAAATGCCTTGTTGAGGGTTCTTGCCATTAATTTATCGAATTCTCTGTGTTTCATGACACCTGGAGCTTTGGGTTATTTTATAAGGTGTTTAGGTAGTCAAGGTCTGGTTAAAGAGGCTACTGATTTGTTTGATCAAGTTAAAAGCTCAAGATTATGTATTCTGAACAATTACAGCTATAACTGTTTGTTGGAGGCAATTTCTAAGAGTGGAGATGTTGGTTTGGTTG
>CAVNYN010220629.1:0-17036 GCA_963692815.1 Nyctanthes arbor-tristis
TGGCCTAGACATGAGCTGCTAATTAGCTATCAATGATAATAACTGTAGCAATTGGATTTTCGTAATGAAAATTTTCCATTTAAAGATTTTAAAGAAAGTCAAGCGTGTCGCTACCACCCTGATCTATTATTTAATAATTGGTCACGATAAAAGATTTTAAAGCGTTCGTGTCTCGTCTATTTTTAAAGAAAAAATCAAGTGGATTATATTTTCCAAATTGTGGATTCGGGTCCAATTAATAATTAAGTCCGTATCTAAGAGGATTCAGCCCAAATTGTATTTTTATGCACCCAAGCCCAATTCTTAATTATTTTAACTTCCAGTCTATTCAAAATTAAGTCCAACATATTAAGTCCATCTTATTTTTTTAAACTCAGTTTAGGCCCAAATATTCAGACCCAAGTTTCAGCCAAAATTTTAATCTAAGTTTTTAAATTATTTTAAGGCCCATTTTGGGCTAATTCTTGCCGGATAAAACTTCTCATTCCACCAAACTTTGAACCACGTTAGATTCTAGTAGACTCAGATTTTCGATAATTGATAGGATTCTAACTCCACTTTAGCACAATTTCAACTATCTTTGACACACGTTTGAAAACTCCTAATTGATGTTGGAAATTGGAAACTCTCCACTTCTCTGTTTTTTTTTTTATAACAAGAAATCTCATCAGATTTCTAAAGAAATCCCCACGATCTTCCCTAGACACTGCTATATAGACGTGTATATACACACAACCCACACATTCCAGTTTCTGCAAATCTCTTCAAACTACTCATACATTCTCAGTATTACAACCAGTAGAAAGTTACACGACAATTCATGATACCTACACCCACAGTCATATACATACGCTCACACATGGACAAAAACAGATTCACACAACCAGCAAAAATACATTCTGCACTTTTTCATTCAAAGGTATACACACACAGTTACACCAGTACACACGAAACACAAACACAAAAAGGGCAGCCACTACCACACTTCTTTTGAACCCTGATTCAAACCCGTGGTTCGGCTCCGCCTCGACCACCACCTATCCCACTGCTTCCTTTCATCATCATCACCATACAACCCAGTTCAAAAAAAGAAAAAAAGGAAAAGAAACCAAAAATAGACCGACCGGCCACCGCCGCTGTGCCATTGTCGGCCACCATCACTCCTTCAGCAAAACAAATTCAAAAAGCCAGAAATTGAAAACCCAAGAACCACCTTTGAACTTACCCGTCGCCGGAAACCATCAAACCTAACCCGCGACTCCCTCTTCACTGCTCGAGCCTTCGCCATCCATTGAACTCTCGCGCCTATGACCAAACCCACGAACCCAGCCTTCAAACCAACTTCACGAACCCCAACGTCCCTCGTTCCTCGTCCCTCGCAACTGTCTGCTCTCGGTTTCGAATTGGGGCAGAGAGTTAGGGGATTTGGTTTAATTGGATCCCATCTACACTACATGCCCTCAAGTTCGTTATGTGTTATTTTGGCCCCTATAGTATGTTTAATATTTTAATTGGTCCCAAACCTTTCATTTCAGCCGAGTTCAGTCCCTTTATTTTAGAAGAGTCTATGTTGACATGAGATCTTTCAGTCAACTCAATTCTAATCCCTTAATTTTTGAAATACCCTATCCTAGTAGATTCCTTACTAAAATTATTTTTCAAAGTTGTATGCACAAGTTTTATGAAAAGTATGCTGCAATTACATATTATATGTTTATGCATGTGTTGTATGTGATTTATGGACCATGGAAAATATACGCATAATTAGCTCATATTAATTGGGAGCCCACAGACTTGGCTCACCTTAATTGGGAGCCCATAGATTTAGATCGTCATTTGACAAGCCCACATAAATAGATAATTAGCTTGTTGAAAAACAGACCCACACAGACATAATTTGCATGCATACATGTGTTAAATAGCGTAATATGTATTGCAATGTTTTAAAGTTAGCGTTCAAGGAATTTACTGAATGTTTCTTTGAAGCACTCACTATTACACCCAAATTTTTCTTTATACTTTCATTCCACATAATAGATTGAAAGGACCAAATTAAATATACATATAAGATAAGGGTAAAAATGGAATTTTAAAAAAATGAAAACTGAAATGAAAGAAATCGGCTCCATTCTCCAGAGAATTCTGGTGGAATTGGGCCATTAGTATTATGTGTGTGTGTGTGTGTATATATATATATTATATACTAATATTAGACAAACAAAAACCAAAAAGCAAAATAAAGCAAAGAAGGAAAAGAAGAGGGGCAGCAATTCTGAAGCCCGAGAAAAAAGGAAAAAAAATGATGAAAAGTTGGAAGAATTTTGGGAAGAAGTAGAAAGAGAGCAAAGATCAACCAAGCAAGTGTTATATTGATCTTTAAGCCTTGAATTTATATAATTTTTGGAATGAAAATTTTGTTGGGGTTTATGAAATTTTTATGAATATGCAATACTAGATTGTAATTTTGTTTAATACATGTTCTAACACTATGAAATCATTAGTTGGTTGTGAATTGAAGTTGATGATGTTAGTATTAAAAACAAAATTGTAGCCGGTTAGTATAAAGATGGACTTTTATATAGAGGAAATAAGTTGGAATTTTTATATAATAAGTTGGTGTTATGACTTTATCGAATGGTATCATGGTAATTGAGAATTGGTGAAGTTGAAAATAAGAGCAAATAACGAATGACTTAATATTTATTAGCATATATAGAAATTATTAAAGACTAAGAAAGAATTGGTGTTTAAAAATGAAGTGTTAGTGTTGTCAAATTAGTAGATATTAAGATTTTAGTATGTGTTGTTATTATAAATTTTAAGATGGAATAAAATGTAGATTGATTAGATAGGATGGATAACTATATGTCCAATGTAAAAATGAAGAAACCTTGGGAAATATAATGTTATAGAGAATTGGTAATCCAAAGGAAATGTCATATTGATGAACTTTAGTTTAAGCAAAGAATTTTTAACTAGTAAAATATGTTAGAAAGAAAAAACAAATGAGAATGAGAAAAGAAAGGTAAAGAAATATAAGACATGTAACCTAAAAGAAATTATTTAAGTGTATTTAGCTCACTTTATCCTTACTTCATGTTATAAAGATATGAATATTTTATTGATTGTTAAAGATTAGTTTTAGTTTAGCTATACAAGGGTAGGAATAAACTACTATTAAAGAAGGGGGATTTGGAAAGATATGGATTCAATTCCCATTTTAAGTGAAAAGGAGAATTTATGGAGATATCATAAAGTATTGGATATAGATACCAAGAGAATATCTTACACATTATTTGGAATGCTGATATAAATGACAATAACTATTGTTGAGATTGGAGGCATTCAATGTTGTTGATATTTTAAAGATATTATCATATGGTAATGGAGAGAATAATTGACTTCGAGAGCAATTACATTATGGGGGCAGCTCTATTTAGTTAAAGAAATTATGGAATTGGCATGAATTTAAAGGAAAGAAATGAGATATGACTTAAAGAGTAAATATGTGTTAATATAATGGATTGATGTATTATATTGTGAACAACTAAATAAGTTAGGATGTGAAATAAGTAAATTGAAAAAGGGGAAGTCAAGGAACGGAATGGTTGGAAAGTTATGAAAATATGAATTATTTAGACAACAAGATATTATGAGAAAAGAATTGAAGTTTAAGAGTCTTTATGTTATATTACAGGACACACGAAAGGGGCTACATGTACATGGCCACTTAGCTGGTGAGTGGAGCATTTCCTCTTATTTTCTTTCTAAATGAAATATGCTATGCTTTGATTTCACAGAAACTTGCAATGTTTATGATGAATGTATTTTATGAAATTTCAAAGATTGATGTTTCTTAGAAAAGTTATCTGGATTTCTCTTGGAAAATTTTATGTAGAGTTTTATGCAAACATGATGCCATGATTTTAGAGAAAATGTAAGTGGTTTATCATGCTTCACGATTTTTAGAGAAATATTTGATTTGAAACATGATTTATGATGCATGAAAACCCTCAAATGTGTATCAAACGTTATGAATATGCCGTCTAGGGCGAAGAGGCCTCTGGCACAAGCTGACCAAATGATAAGCCTACGGCCCAAGCTAATGTCTACGTGCTCATGACGTAAAATAAATATGATTTCATGATGACATGAGATTGGATACTCTTTGGGGCGGATTTCACGATGATTATTAAATGAATGGTGTTCATGATGTTTCTAGTGGATTTTATGATGATGATGAAGTGAAATGATGTTCATGATGTTTTCTAACATGTGATGAGCCTATAAATGATGAAGTTATGCTGATTCTACATTTAAAGTTATGGAAATTCTCAAATGAGCTTGAACATGTTATTCACGATTTTGTAAAAGTTATATTTTGACTTTTCAAAGCATGTTTGATTACGAAACTCCACTCATTTGCCTTACTAGCTCACATGTTTCTAAATGATTTTCTTTCCAAGTAGCAATTGAAGTTTGGACAACACATCATAGTCGAGCCTCCTATTTCAAGAATTGAGCCACCACGTAATGAAATTGATTTGCTATAAGATTTGCTAATCCTATAATTTATAAGGTTGACATGTCTAAGGTTATTAGCATATAGTTGGAAATTGGGAATCATGGTAGGTTTAGTATATTCCTTGATCTATGAGGTGGCGTTGCTTATAATCAGAAATTATTAATTTGTGAGGTGTTGATGTGTTGGCGTTGGGAATTGATACAGGTTGGCTTTTGTTAATAAATTAGGGGAGATGCTGTCGAAATTTTTTTAGGATAATTAGTATGTTCACGAGCCTTGACAGTAAATTCTAGCTTTTAGTTGAAATTTATCGTCGACGCACGTCACACTTCTAGTAAGTTAGAGTTACTAGGAGTGGGGCGTGTCACTCACCCTTTATTTTAAACATTTCAAGATCTGGAGCTGGCAGCAACCCGATTAGAATGGCAATTGATGTTTCCATTTATTTTTAGGATAAATTATTACAAACATTACTACTATTTCAAAGTTGAATATTTTGACAATGGTTTTGAGTATTTGTTAATCTTTGACAATGGTTACATTAGAAATTATTTATGAAATATTATTATGTTATTTAAAAAAATTCCACACTTATATTTATATAATTTCGAATTTCCACGTTTATGAAAGGACATAGAATAGATTTGGTAGCGTATCAGGTGCCTAGAACTCAGAGCGTTACAATAACATTACATAATATTTTGTTACACATCTATATTATCCTTATTTTAATGGCCAGAGAAATACACTCATGCATAGCGCATCAATAGAACTATATATTGTTTAATAAGCTACTCTCAAATATCATCCAATACATTAATATATACCCAAAAAAAAAAGCCATCAAAAGCTCTATTAATACACAGTGATATACTGCTACAAATTACTACATAAAATAGCATGAACTTTAAACAATCATGCAAAAAAATCATCCATTCTCCCCAGCCACACTCCAAGTTTCCTTACGTGCATATTTAAAGCAACACCAAAGTGTTGAATTACATATTTAGACCCTACAAATGCTTGAACTTTGGAATCAGTATGTGTTTAAAATAAACACCCTGAAATCAACAAACAATCAATTAAAACATGAAAGAAAGAGAGAACATGAGAAGAATAAAAAAGGTGTTATTTGTTCTTTTTAGCCTACTTTCGCAAAGCACTTCCCTACATTAAGAATACATGTCAGAAAACAAACGTAATTTTTCATTTCTACAAACACTGCCAATCGGGGAAAAGTGGCCATTCTAAAATTTATATACCCAAAAAAAAATAGAAGCAAAAAAGAGAAGGACAACTAATTGGATAGGAGCTTAAGCAACTTAAGCAATTTGATATATTTCCATCCTATATTAAGATTTTCTCGAATAATTCCAAATTACAAAATTCAAAAACCTAATTGGATAAACATGTTCTTCAACCAACTTCTTAGAAACTACCGTTCGCCCCTTTCAGCACCATGCCTTAAAATTACTAAAGGTTACATGTTCCTGCAAAAGTTATTCAAGCAGTATATGAAACAATAAAAATTAACTTAACTTTATATATCACCATAATTATCCAAGAAACATGCTAAAGCAAGTAGAAAACTTGAATAGTTGGTTGGTGGGGTTAAGGGTGGCTTCAAGTTATTGCATCTTATCCAGGTAAAAGAAGAACTAAAGTCCCATGGTTAATACTCATAATATGCACATACATTATCGATAAATAAAAGATTTCCATCCTAATATACTATACAGTTCCTGACTTTATAGAAAGTCTTTATCCTTCCAAACCAAGCTAAGTTCTACATAATATTTTGATGACATTCATACTCAACAGTATAGTCAGAGAAATGAAAATATCTCAACATATTACTACAATTTAGATTATAGTACACCACTGAATATTACCAATAATCTTATGTCCAATGGTGACTTACAATATCAAAACTTATTAATTGAGACACAATAAGAGCCACATTCTAGTAAATTTTCAGCAAATTAGTTATCCGCATCAAGTTAAATTAAATTATTCAGTGTCCTTTACCTTACTTGAGATGATCATAATTAATTAAGGCCGAGAATTATGGAACAGAGAAAAGGAAATTAGGAATTTCTTGGGAAAGAGGACTCTGTTTCAATATAATACCAAAAAGAATTTCTTTAGGTAGGCGCGTTCTGTAGCCGTCTGATTTACTATTCTCGGTGCTAGTACTCAATTAGTTGGCACCCATAGTTCAAGTCACCTTCATCTATTTTATTAGTTTTTAAGTGAGTTAACATTTGTTAATAATAATTAATTTTTTTGTCTCAAATAGATTATAAGAAAATTATGAAACAAAATTCAACCTTTTTTTGCCTTTTTTGTATTAAATTTTAGTAAAGCATTAAAAAATGCCAAAATAAAATATCGATAATATTGATAACATTCACAATAATTTATTACATTACATAATAAATGCACTTCTACAAAAACGAGTATTTGCGAAAAGAATAAAAAATCTGGAAGAGAGAGAGGAGTATGAATGCATAAACATATTTCTATGCAACTATTAATTAAGAGAAATTTTAGGAGGACATGAAAGGGAGACATTTTTAAGTGACATTCTTATGTGGCACACTTGTATTGAATGATAAAAAAGTAGTCGTGTAATCATCACCCAATGAATGTGTGCCACATGAGAATGTCACCTAATAATGTCTCATTTTCATGCCCCTTAGAATTGCTCATTAATTAAAGCTGAGAAATAGCCAAAAACATTATTAAGAAAAAAAGAAAAATACCAAAATGGGCACTTATTTAGGGCCGAAAATGCAAAGCTTCTTCTAGAAGCTCAACAACTTTAAGAGTGTAATATAGATATAGATAATATTGACAACATTTAGGATAATTTAATACATTACATAATAAATGCACTTCTACAAAAAATAGTATTTGTGAAAAGAATAAAAAATTTAGAAGAGAGAGGGGGAGTGTGAATGCATAAATAAATTTCTATGCAACTATTAATTAAAATGAGAAATAACCAAAAACATTATTAAGAAAAAATAAAAAAAGAAAAAGAAAAAGACCAAAATGGACACTTATTTAGACGGGAAAAGAGGAAGTTAGGTGGTGTACTATATAATGAATAATATTAGATTTATTAAAGGAATAGTCTCAAGAATTGCATATTTGGTGTCAATGTTGTATTTATAGGTATATCTATATAGTTCCTTTTTTCCAAATATCAAATTTTATTATTTTATTAAATAATTCCTTTTTTTATTAACAAATTTTATATTAATTATTTTATATCATCCATTTAATGACATATATTGTAACATCCACAGTGAATCCCTTTTTTATTGCCTTTTCTTTTTAAACTCAAAATATCTTTTATAACTAACTTATAAATTTCTAAGACTCATTAATGGTTTCCTAATTACTTGATTTTATAGTTAATGTCGGATTATATTTTTAATTGTCTTAGTTAATATTAGCAAAAATATGTATGTATATAGACACACACACACAAAGAATATGTAAAAAACTATTGTTATAATTTGAATTATTGTTACCAAAATCCATAATGGTTAGAAGTTTATATGTTACCACGTGACATGTTCACCCTTAGTAATTAGAATAATTATATCAGTGAGAATTATATTTAACATAGAAAATATAATTATTACCATTCGTATATTTATTATTAAGAGTACAAAAAGATAACGCGGTACTAATAGGAGACACGTAAGCAACGACAGAGAACATTTGAGTATTGTTGCTACTATTTGAATAATTTGTTACTACGTGTTACTATGTTAGCGAAGTAAACGAGAAAAAGAGTTCTGCATTACTAAGAGTACATGTGTTACCAATTTCGTTGCTTAGTTAATATTGGCAAAAATAGGTGTATATATACATATATGTTAAAAAAAAAAAGAGAGAGAAAATGTAAAATGTGAAATTCTAATTAGACAAAAAGAGAGATATAAAAGTTGACAAAATTGACAAGAGGGTTATGTGATAATTGTTGATGGAAAACTGATATAATGTGTGAGAAAACAAGATTGTATCATGTGTCAATTTTGTTAGATTTTTTTGTCTGTGATTTTGTTCAGATAACACAACTCATGTAAAATACTATGTTACAATTGGAATTATTTTTACCAAAATCCATAATAGTTATGAGAGTAAATATGTGTTACTACGTTATATCGAAGTAAGGGGTTCCGTGTTACTAAGAGTACACATTTTACCATTGTTAGCAATTTCGTTCTTCAATTAATAGGTAACATGCAGGGAATACGTTTTTTCCTAACATGGGAACACAGAAGCTGTTGCATGATTGGAGCTTCAAGATTGTAACTGACATTTGTTTGTAATTTTTAGGAGTAAATAAATGTGGAGATAATTCAGCCATTAATCAATTGTTGATGATTGAGATTATATAGTTTTTTTATCCTTTTTGTTTTTATTAAAGTTTTTTTTTTCTTTCTTTCTTTCTTTTTTTTAGTCCAGAATATTTTTATTAACTCTACCACTATAATACCCAATTTTGCAATAATTCATTTGTGGTATGTAAATATACAATTTGTTTCAAATGTACATATTTGTCTTTAGAGCCCGCGGGAAAATACAAAGCTTCTCATAGAAGGCTCAACAGTTTTAAGAGTGTAATATATAATATATATAGATAATAATGATAGCATTCACAATAATTTATTACATTACATAATAAATGCACTTCTAGAAAAAATAGTATTTGTGAAAAGAATAAAAAATCTGGAAGGGTGAGAGGAGGAGGAGTGTGACTGCGTAAACAAATTTCTAAACAACTATTAATTAAAGTTGAGAAATAGCCAAAAACATTATTAAGAAAAAAAGAAAAAAGAAAAAGAAAAAGACCAAAATGAGCACTTATTTAGGCGGGAAAATACAAAGCTTCTCCTAAAATGCTCAAAAGCTTTAAGAGTGTAATATAGATATTTTTCATGAAAATGCCAAATTCTGGAAAAATTTTCCATCTTCTTGCATTTAATTGATAAATAGAAACAGAATTGAAATTCTATAGTACAATCCTTTTAACCATAGTTTTCCTCATTTTACAATCCTTTTAACTATAGTTTTCCTCATTTTCTCTGAAAATCAATTCTCACCATCCTCTAGGTAACATGTTTTCTATGAGGATTGAAAAATATTTTTTCCATCTTTCCGTGTCAAAAAAGCACTGGGAGGTGAGAATTAATTTCTTCGGAAAATGGAAAAAATTATTTTTAATAGGATTGCAACATGAAATTTAAATTCGATTTCCACTTGTGAATCAAACACGCAAAAGTTGAAATTTAGATAGAAAATTGACATTTTCAATGTAAAATTTATGCAATCAAACACATTCTTAGTATTACTTTTTGAACATTAATTGACTTCTTCAAATATTGTTAAAATAATGAAAGTCATGTTTATGATACGGAGGGAGTAGTAATAAATATTATAAACAATAAATAGCATTACTCTACTAATTACGAAAATTGTCTCAAATAAATAAATAAATAAAAGAACAAATAGCATAATCATAAAAAATATCTAGATAACAAAAAAAGAATCGACTTTCAACTTTTAATATATTGTACATAGTATTTCAGCGTCATTCACAAACAATACAATCTTGATGGATTTTGGTATATATTCACTCTGTTTAGAGTGTTCGACTCTACCAAACACAAGAACTAAAAAAACAGTACGCTACTCTCAAAAGTCAAATTAGCACTCCATCTCTAGTTGTCATTGAATTCTTTAATACTAAGAGCATATCCAATTATTTTAGTCTTGGTTGAGGGTCCAAAAAAGAGCGAGAAAAAGACACAAAAAAAAAAATCATGGGCCCTATTTTTTAAATTTTAATTTTCTTTTAATTACTTTTTTCTGATTTACATAATTTTTTCTTCACTTTTCCTTCCTCGTATCTCATGTAAGGTCTAAATCTAGACTTCATCCAAGAATTTCTTACTACTATTTTATCATTATTTTTGACTTTCTATCTATTTCTCTTCTCTTTTTCACTTTTCCCTCTCTTTTTTTCCTACACCTCTTTTCACAAATATTAAGTTAAAATAATTAACTTCTCTCTATCTCTATCATCTTAAGACCTTAGACCTTGACCATGAGCATTGGAGATGCTCTAAGTACTCCCTCTGTCCCAATTATAGGACAATTTTATTTTACCTACACATGCATATTATTATGCGTGCGTGTAATACATGGTACACATCTAGGCTACAAGTGTGAGGTGCTTATAACCTAGATATTGGACACATATACAAGTATGCATAATAGTATGTATGTGTGTAGACAAAATAAAATCATTACCTAATTATATAGTCCATGTTTCCTTTTTTAAGTGTCCCAATTATAAAGTTCTATTTTCATATTTAGAATGAATTTTCATTGTCCTTTACAAATACACCCTTAACTACTTTTGAAAAAAAAAAAGAAACGGAAACTTTAAGCTTTAATCAATCTTGAAATATGTTTAAAATTAAATAGTGGTTTTGGGAAGATAAGAAGATTCTTGATGTTCTACCCGTGTCAATAGTTCTTGGGCTTTTATTAATCAAAAATTTTAAGGAGATATGAAAAAAAATATTAATTAGTGATATTCTTATGTAACACAATTGTATTGAATAATTAAAAAATAGTCATGTAATAATCATTCAGTAAATATGTGCGACATAAGAAGACATAATTTTGAGTGCTCCATAATTGTGTGCTAAGAAGACATAAATGTGTGCTACATAATTTCTCTTTATTAATTTCCATTTTTTATTTTTATTTTTCAAATTCTTAATTGCTTTTGAGTTCCATTGTTTCTTTCCCTTTTTTTCTGAAATAATTTTCACAAATCGAGAAAACTCATGTGCAACATTTGGAGGTGAATAAGAACTTTTTAAATTTACATTTACTATAACCAACACTCATTAAATAAGAGCATTGTATATAGACGGTTAACATATTACACATTTCCAATGTTATTCTTTCAACATTAGAATGAATTATATAATCGAGACGGAGGGAGTATATTATATTCAAACATCACCACGATACTAACCAAAAAAAAAAAAAAACAAAAAAAAAAACAAAAAAAAGAAAAAGAAAAAAACACACAAAAATTAAAACTTATACCACAATACATAAAAAAAAAAAAGGTTTCACAAATTTACAATTTTTTTTCTTTTTCTTACAAGACAAAGATATTTACATTTGACTATCTTGTTTTTCTCTCTCTCCCATGCATTACGATATTGATTGATTGATAAAGATTGCATGTGGTGAGTTGTATTCAAGCTGATGTTCTCGCGGCGTTCCCGGATCTTGGTTGCCGTAATACCTCAATCAGTGCCTCCGACTGTCCACAAAATCATACCCACATGCCACAATTACACATGATACCACTTATTTGTCAGATATATTTATAATAATAATATAATTATTATAAAAATAAAATTTAACCACTAAAATACTTGTATTAAATTAAACAAACTACTTTATGAATATATGTGGTTCGAATAAATGATGTTGTTAGATGCTTACGTTCTAGTTAAGAGGTATCATGTTTGAACCACACATACCTCTCCCCCCTTATCTCTTCTTATATTAAAATAAACAATAAAAATAAATAAAAAAACTTTATCAAGCATTTTATCAAGCATACTAAAGTGGTAAAAAGTTTATGCTCTTCCCCTTTCAATCATATTGTTTTGTCTCGTTTGATCAATCAAACAATAAATGTAACTATTATAAATTAGAGTCAGTCTCAGTTCAATTATAAAGTGGTGCCATGATGTTGTGACTTGATATTACGCCACATCTCTATTTGGTGGCACCAAACATGTGATTGTTGAAACCTACTAGCGAAAAATTAGCCCGTATGAAACCTACCAGTGAAAAAATTAGTCATGATCTAGCACCATATGGTATGACATCATACGTCATATGACTATGTACAGTACCATACATATAGTATTAGATCATTTTTAATGAAAAAAATAGCAATACACAATACATATTCCTTCCTTCTCCCCAAAGAAACAATTATGACCAACCTAATATCCTTTTTTGTAGTAAAAAAAGAATAGTATCTTTTCTTGTTTATGAAATATATATACTGTAAAATAGCAGGCCCGTACGAAACCATCTCCATAATAATAAATGTCATTATCTCATGGACCATTAAAGTCAGTTTGTACTCTACTTAATTCACACGAAAAGGAAACTTCTCTTGACTTAAACCCGCAATTCAATTCAATCCCAAAAGCCCACTAAAGAGTTCCAGCGCCTTCTTCAGTTACAAACTCCATAAACATCACAAGTCACAAAGGGAAAACAGCAATGTTATCTAAACGGTCTATTCCTGTTCATTTGTGACAAAAACACAATTCTAAATGAATAATGCTATTCGTCTACACTCGTCTACTTGGCATTTTCTTATTAAACATTAAATGAGTAGAGATCCCCACGTACTTATAATATTCATCCATTCACCAATATAAAAATACCAAGTAAACTGGAGACTGATCTCCAACCCAGATAAATAATACTACCTCCGTCCTAAAAAAATAGTCTACTATTCCATTTTCATCCGTTCAAAAAAGATAGTCCATTTATCATATTGAACATGTCTTTAATGTTTCATTTTCATATGTACCCCTAATTAATTATTGTTATTCAACTATCTATGTATTATAAGTATTTCAAACAATTAATAAGATATAAAGATATGTGTGGAAAAATAAAGTAAAATGTATTATTCAACTATATTAATTATTATTTCTTAATCTATGTAAAAAGTACAGAAATATCCTTATGGACGGAGGGAATACTACTCCTAAATTCTTATTGGCCTATCAATCACTGTTTCCATATAAAAACAAATAAAATTTAAAGGTCTACTTAAATCTTTTGTCACTCAAAGTAATTTAGATGATATTTTATTTGGTCCTATGTGGTGATAACGTGTAATATATAGACTTATTATTATACACCATTATTGACAAATGAATAACCAATACTTATCATTTTGATTAATTAATTCATTCATTTAACTACTCTTTTTAAATAATTGTTTAATGTTTAATCATTTTAAATATATCTAAATGTATTTAACTTGTCTATTTTATCTTATTACTATCTACATTTTATACCAAACAAATTCCTTTACTTAATAAATAAATATATATATATATATAATATGTATATGTATGTATCCAATTAACTTGTTCTAGTTAGCAGGACGACTCCTACCAATATATTAGACCTAAACTCAAGTCAACTTGTTCACTCGAGCAAGAGAACCCGCCCTAGTGGCACTTACCGATATTTCAGGTCATATTTAAAAAATCAACTTACCCAAATCAATTAAACAGTCATGTTCTACTACCAATAAGTTAACATACCTCAAATGATGACGTAGGTGCCTTACATGCTCGACGCTAACATCCGCTAATAAAGAGGATGAACATTTATTTTTTATTATCATATATACTATTTCCAAGACTAGTTATTTGTGCCATAAAATGCTATCCGGCGACCCTACCCGGTGTTAATTAATAAATTATTAAGTTTAGATAAAACCTCTTCAACTGCTCGGGGACAAAATACGGTCTTTCTATATAGAGGTGATATCTGTCCTTATAGAGAGGTCACGCCCACATGACCACTTATTATTGAGAAATTAGGAGACGGACCTTTTTAATTCCTTAGTAACAAAGGATCATGTATACATGACCTATCTATAAGAGAGAGACAACTTCTACTTAGAATTTTTCAACATATTACTTAAAATGTCTACCTCCATGAAAGTAAAAAAAAAAAATTGAGGCAAGTTACTAGTCGTACCTTTTGTTTTGCGCGGCTGGTCCCGGTCTGAGACAATGCGACCAAAGGCGGAATGGCCCCTTCGCGAGCCACCATCGTCCGGTAGGTCAAGCTATCCTCACATAATTGAAACAGTATCCCAACCGCGATCTCCTTCTGCCGTTGGGTTCCCACTTCTACAATCTCCACCAGCACCGGAATCCCACCTTCCTCCACCAGCGCCTCCCTCGCTTCTGGCATCGACACCAATAGACTCAGCACGAACGCCGACTTGTCCACCATGTTCGATGCAAAATCCGCCATTAATTCCACCAGAGGCTTCATAATTCCTGCCTGAACCGCCCGGATTTTGTTCTCCTTGACGGAACAGAGTGAATACAGAGCAGTGCAAGCATCCTTTT
The DNA here is from genome assembly GCA_963692815.1 of Nyctanthes arbor-tristis. Taxonomy (NCBI): domain Eukaryota; kingdom Viridiplantae; phylum Streptophyta; class Magnoliopsida; order Lamiales; family Oleaceae; genus Nyctanthes; species Nyctanthes arbor-tristis. Next base: position 14,764 of record CAVNYN010220629.1, read on the forward strand.
TACCTCTGACATTGCCGTTCTCCAGTAAATTCACCAGTGGCGGAATCGCCCCCGACCGGCCGATCGCGATTTTGTTCTCTTCGATCTGGGAGAGACGGAGCAGAGCGCAAGCGGCGTTCTCTCGAGCTGTTGAGGTTCCCAATTTCAGCGCGCGGACTAATGGCTTAACGGCCCCTGAAGAGGCAATTAAATCCTTGTTTTCCTCACATAGGGAGAGATTAAGGATCGCGGTAACTCCATATTCCTGCAATTGAGCATCAGTCGACGAAATTATTGATACAAGAGGTTTAATGGCGCCTGCTCTGGCGATCTTAATTCGGTTCTCCGGCTTGTTCTTCGCGAGGAGCCGAATCTCCATGGCGGCTTGTTTTTGATCGTCTATGCTATCGGACTGAAGGTCAGCGACCAGTTGGGGGATCAATTCGTCGGAATTATCGGAAGCGCAGGCCAGTAGAAGGCGGCGGCTCTGAGATGGCGCCGTCGGGAACTCGCCGGATCTGTCACTGTTGCAGTCGCTAAAGGCGGCAGAAACTTCATCGATATTCAAATCACTGAATTTTCGGCCCAAATAGCTGAAAGTTGACTGTATTGAATCCGTTTCCATTAATGGGAAATTGAAAACGAAGCCCAAAATGACGAGAAGATATTTTGATTTTACGATCTACAGGTAGACGATCGTGTAGAAGAAGAGGAGGAATATAAGGCTGGATTGGGAGGGCGGGTGTCTTTGGTGGGGGTGTCTTGGGGTGAAGGGAGAGGACACGTGCACGACCGTACCGAATCCCAGTCGGTACAGCACGTGTGAGGTGTCTCTTTTAACGCGTGCGGAGAAGGTTTGCAATTCGATACAACTTTTATTTATGAGCGCTTGTTTGATTTACTTTATTCTCTTAATTTATAAATTTACTTATTATTAATTTGACATTTGATTTAATAATTATTTAATTACAATTTTATATTTCACACCTTTTTATATGTCTAATATACATTTTACACTTATCCTCATTATAAATTTATCAAATAAATAAGATCGAACAAGCTCGAAGTCTACTACTTTTTTTATCTTTTTCACTTTTTAAGTTAACTATTACCGTGGAAGGTTCATTCTCATTTTCACAACTATTGACAAAAGTGCAAATTTTTTTTTTGAAGTTGACAAAAGTGCAATTAACATTAATAATGTTAAAAACGTAAAATTAAAAGAAATACATATATTCTTTCATTTACAACCCATTCCCGTAAAGATGGTCTCATTCTAAGTTTTACAAATATTAATAAAAGTATAATTAATAATATTAGAAATATAAAATTTAATGGTTGTTTGTGTAACGACTCGTTCTACTTTAACATATTATTGTCCCCTTTAACCCTATACCGTACGATTTTGCTCTTAGGTTTTCATCTAAAATGCATTATGTCAGATGGAGTGAATCTCTTAACTTAAGAATTGGTATTTTTTTCTTCATTTTAGTAATGTAGGATTATGACTGTCACAATCACCCCATATAAGGGGGCTGAACATCCTCGTTGGCCCCACTTTCACTCTACTTTGATATCATCTGTAATGACCTATTTCATTTTGATATGATATTGTATGTTTTGAGTCAAGCCCACATAATTATTTTTGGGCTTTCACCCAAAAGGCCTCATGTTAGTTGGAGTAGATCTCTTAACTTATAAACTGGTATATTTTTCTCTACTCAAACGATGTGGGATCGAAACTGTCACAATCACCCCACCTAAGAGGCCCAACATCCTCATTGGCCACACTTCTAGATTGTGACAGTCTCAATCCCACATCGCTTTGGTAGAAAAAGTGAGACCAATTCATAAGATAAGAGACATACTCCAACTGACATGAGGCATTTTGAGTGGAAGTTTAAGAGTAAAACCGTGCGAGTTAGGCCTAAAGCGGACAATATAATGGCAAAGTGGAGTGGATCAATGGTATCAGAGAAGAGTCTAACTGGAACTGTGGCCAACGAGGACATTGGGCCCTTAGGCGGAGCGATTGTGACAACCTCAATCCCACATCAATTCAGTAGAAAAAGAGATACAAGTTTATAAGTTAAGAGATTCACTCCAACTGATATGAGGCCTTTTAGATGGAAGTCTAAGAGCAAAACCGTGCGGGTTTGGCCCGGACAACATTGTATCAAAGTGTAGCGGGTCGTTACAGATCATTGTGACAACATCAATCCCACATCCTTGGTATCAGAAAAGAGTCCAACTGGAAGTGTGGCCAACCAGGACGTTGAACCCCCTATGCGGAG
>CAVNYN010220636.1:0-24016 GCA_963692815.1 Nyctanthes arbor-tristis
GATCTTTACCTGAAAAGAGCTAGTGGACTCGCCGGCGGCCAAGGGCTTCGATCACCGGTTACGAATGGGAGCCAAAATAATCTGAGATTATTACGAATGGGAGCCAAAATAATCTGAGATTTGGGGTTCGGTAGAGAGGCACTGCGGCGGCGCTTTTTCACCATCGGTGTGGAACGGCGACGCCAGCCGTCCGGCGTGGGAGGAGCTCACGACAGAGAGGGAGAGGAAGATAGCGCGCGGGGGTGGGGGGCTGGAATCTAATGTAAGGCGTGAGGGGTCGTGGTGTTGTGGTTCTCAAACGTGGGGTGGGTGTATGAATGAATTACAGATTCAACTTTTTTGGGTAGGGCCCGGTTAAAAAGAGTGGGAAATTTGGCTTGCCAACTTGGAACTCCACCTGGCTGTCCATGTCAGATTTTTAGCTCCATAAGGGAACTATCACCTTTTCATAGAAAAACTGTTCGCATTGGTGTCTTTCCTCTCTCTCCCATGAATTGAAATAAATCATGTTCTCTCCATGAATTGAAATAAATCATGTTCTCTTCAAATTTGTTAGAGCTATCTTATCTTTAATAGGTTTTTCGTCCATTTGCCTTATCTTTACATTGTATTTGCTATCAAGCATTTCAATTACAAGAAGTTCCCCATTTCTTGATGATTTCAATGCATTTCCATTCAAGAAATTCCCCGTTTCTTGAGGATTTTAATTCAACTGTGGTTATGGGTTGATACAATTGGGTAATTTCAATGGACTCTTGAATGATACGTGGATCGATGTTCAATTTAATGTTTGTAATTATCTTTGATTATTTTCAAAATTCCCTATTTATCTCTAGCCCTAATTTATCTTCTCATATTATCTCGAGCCCTAATTGGTGTGGGATTAGTGGAGATAAGGTTTTCCCCTCACTATATAAGAGAATCACTCACATTCAGTTGTTGCATCGGCCGATTGTAGTTCGACTTACACAGATATATTTATTTCTCTGTTTTTTTTCCTTCTGTGTTGTGAGTTATTGCAATGGCCCCCGCTTGGTATCTTGTGAAGAATGTCGACGATTGAAGGATGAAGAGCTAAGTAGACTTTTCTGGTGAGAATCTTAAGGAAGTGGAATGTTTCTTGCCGAAAGTACCCTGACCATATTTATTCTTTGGAATTTCTATTTCAAAATGAAGATGTACGTTACAAACCATGTAGCAGTAAACTGAAGTGTTGTTTTTTTAATTTATAAAGTTGTAGCAGTGTTCAATTACGGAAGACGATGCTAGAATTCATTATTAAGTTGCCCGTTATTAATTACCAAGGGATTGAGAAAACAGAGTATTTGAAAAACCAACCTTTGATTTCTTTTGCAAATACGCAGGTGATGATGTCGATGTAAAAGCTAACCACCTGATTTATTTTGCCGTATTTTCTGTGTGCATCTTTGTTCATAAGGTTTAATTCTCTATTTATCCATTCTTATATATCTTCTAATTATCTATATTACGAATATCCAGTACAAGCGAAGGGTCGGTGGGTCAGTGCGAGAGTGGATATGAAGGGATTTAAAGGAATTTAGAACCGTCTAGCAAACTTGCCACCTACAGGAAATTTAATTAATTAGTTAATTAATTGGTATTAATTACAAGAATGGCAATTGATCATTTCATAACATTTCATTATCTGAAACGGTAGTCATTTTGTAGTGTATATTTTGAATCAGTTGCCTTTGCCTTTTTACCCCATCATTTTTGATGGATTAACACCAAGTGAAAATTCTGTGGATTTTAGAGCACAAAAGTGTTAGGAGAACCCCAAAACCCCAAATAATGTGTTAAAAGAAAAGGATAAAAACCCATTTTGAGGAAAAATAAACCTAAATGTGGGGCCAATTTGGCCTCTCATTTAGATTTATTTCCCCTCACATTCTCCTTTTTTTCCTCTGATTTTTTCCCCATAACATTAATCTTGCTCTCACATGGAATAAAGGTTAACTTGGTCTGCCTTTTTTCCCCCATGTTAAGTGTTTGGACGTAGATATGCAGCAAGTTTAGTTCTTTTTCTTTCTAAATAGTTTGCTGGTGGAAGATGAGAGACTGAGTGATGTAAATTCATTGAAGTTTCTCAAACTATTAACCCAACCACTCGATAAGAATACCAATCAAGGCATTGAAGACAGAGTTATTATAGGCAACTGAAAGCAAAGATGCAGCCTTGAGACAAATTGAGCAAACAAAGACCTCTTTGACAGAGTTTACGCAGAATTTGGAATAGTTGGAGACTTTCTATACTTTATGTTGATCATGTAGTACTAGTATAGGATTTGTAAATTTTCATCTGTAATAATCATGTATTTTTGGTAACAGAATTTGGAAGAGTTGGAGACTTTCTATACTTTATGGAACCTATTTTCCGTCTATATTTATTTCGAGACCCACTTTAATTTGTATCTCAATATTTATTTCAAGACACACTTTAATTTGTATGTTATAAATGAATTGCAGTTTGGAGCATACTAATTATCTGTTGTAATGGAAACTCAATTCAGTTTCCATGGAAACTTGAATTAGTTGAGTAGGTTGTGCCATTATTATTAAATATAAATGTACTATTTAGTAGTTCATCATATCTCAAAATTAGACGCATTATTTAGTAACTAATAGTAACTTCCTTCGTTTCAGAATAAGACAGTCATCAAATTATTATATGTAATCTCCCATACAGATTATCCCAAAAAAATATTGTAAGGGTCATGCTAAATTCCCTTGTCGAATCACTTGCTTGATTACTTGTTATCAAAAACTATTTAATATATTGGCAAAAACATCATTACATTTAATTGAAATACATATGTAAAAAGACACGTACACCCCCACTAAGTCACTAAATAAGTAACTTAACAAAGAAGAGTAGCATTATCCTTACTGTAAATACCATTTATGTAATCCGTATTAAAATCAACCCGTGCAACGCATGGGTGAGAATCTAGTGATGTGTTATTAAGAGCTTTTTTTATGCTCTTTATTTGTCAAATTGTGGAGAATTTATAACGAAGAGAGAGATAGAATATGTATTGAGAATGTAAAAAGGTTTAAAATATGTAATTGTCATTGAATAGTTATCAAATCAAATGTCAAATCAGCGATAAACAAAATTATAAATTGGTAAAAATAGAGAGCATAAAACAAGCTCTAAGTGTCTCATGTTTAAAAATTTTTAACTAACTGGACATTCGGTGATTTATTATTGGAAGTGGAATTTTTTTTTTCCTTTTTCCCTCTATTTTTTGTTTTGGGTGGGGGAAGGGGGGGACATTTTTTTTATACACCGGTTGTTTTTCTTTTTTTTTTTTTTTTCTTAAACGAATAAGCCTACAATTTGATACTACTATTTTCCATAAAGAAACCTACGAAAAGTCCCCGAGTTTGAAGGTAGATGAGTTAAGCCTTTTTTTGCGACCTAAAATTTGAATTCCAAATTTACCCTCTCTCTACTTTTTTAAATTAAATAATGCTATATAGTATTAGTTGTATTGAGCACTAGCATATGTGGCAATATATGTAATATTAAATGATAAATAAAATTAAATGCGTGGGCTTATTACAAGCTTTAACTCAAAAATTTCTTAAGTTGAGCTAGCTTAGTTTTTAAACCTTTAATTTTTAAATTTTCAAAAAATAACAAAGCAGGATGCAGCTTGCTTAGGATAGGGGTTAAGAGTATCTTCTACAGTCTATCTATTTTCAAAAAGCATGTTCCACTAATTAGAGAATAGAGAGTATCTATAAATACAAGGAGTAAAATATTTTGAATACTCTGGCACACTATTTATATTTAACCATTTATTTTACTTTTTTTTAAAGAAAATTTATTGTTTTCTGTCATTTAATATTAAAATAGCAACACTTTTAAGTATCAAGGACCAATGAAATTAGATGTGGTTATTATACAATGAGTAGAAAGTGAATTTGTAGCTATTTAATTATTATAAAAAGTGAATTTGTCTCTCCAAATTTGAAGAGTCAAACCTACTCTCTAAATTAAAATGTTTAGAATTTAGGGAAATTATTAGAGAAGAATTTTAACACTTTTCACTCATAAAGTTAAAGAGGATTGTGAGTGGATTGTGCGTCTAAAGAATCTAAGATACTCTAAAATGGCCATGAAAATGGGGCTATTTTGGCCCATAAGTATATGTTGGCCCGTGCTTGACCTTTGGCAATCTGGTTTGCTGTCTGGCTATTGAAACCGACCTTGGTTCCTTATGAAATTCGGTTTTCAATCACAAACTGATACCTCACTTGACACACACACACACACACCATATGACAGTATATCACTGGAAACTGGGCTCCATAAAGAACCCGGCCCTAGTTCCTCAGAAATTTCCGTCTAACTTGTTCATGCCGTGTTCCATTCTTGGAATCAGTACGAACTTCGACTCGTTTAGTAGAATGGCATAAGCTAGCTTGTACTTTTAAATTTGGACCATTCCTCGATTTGTGAGTTTCATTCTAATTATACAGTGGTAAGCCAATATGTGCTTTTATAGAGTGGCTTTTGTAAGGCCATTTTGCCGCTATCTATTTTACATTCTTTCCATCTTTTTTTTCTTGCTTTACATGCATTCTTTTTTGCAAGTCTATCTATTTTTGTTGCTATCCGGTGATATCAGGCCTTTTTCGAAAGAAACAAATTTGGTTCCTTTTTAGGAACCGGATCTATTGATGTGGAACATAAAAAAAAGAATAAAAAAGATTAAATCAACAGCGTCCCCTTCCTCTTCCCCACTTTCTGAATTCTATTAGAGAGTCCAACTAAACCAAACCCAAGAACGAAAAAATTAGAAATAACAGTAGCCCACTGCGATAGAACACCAAAACTCGACTGTAGCAGAGCACTTGCCAGAGGGAACTTGTCAGAGCTGGAAAACTCACCGATCAATTGGAAGTCCAGTCACTGCTATTGAAGGTGGTAAGATATACAACGTCCAAAAATCATTTCTGAAAACCCCAAAAATCTGGAATTGTTTTAGCCGGAAAGAAGAAAAACTTTGTAGCTCTCTTTTAGATTCATAATAAAAAGTTAGAGAGATTTTCAGAAACGGCGAAAAGTAACTATGTATTGTCGAAAACGGTGAAAAAAATTATAAGTATGAATATAGCAATATCTAACCATTATAATGACATATATATCCTTAATTTCCCTTTTTGCTATTTACAGCAAGCTGCTTGACTTACATAAAGCTGATTAGACATATAATAGACACTTCAAAAAACGTTAACTTCCAACATAAGCTTAGCTTTGAACCAAATCCAATTTTGCACATCAAACTCATGCACTTGAGAAGAGAAGCAAACATTTAGGGTGTGGTTTGGAGGATTCCCAACCTGAGCAGCTGAGACAAAGAACTCCATCATATCTGCTCCACCATTCAGTAACATTGCAGCCTAGTAGTAAGTCCACTGATCCGACTTCCTGCGTCTGATTTGTTACGCTATTGCTTAGGTGACGTCTACCAACCCTCTCTCTTTTTCTCATTTGACCTCACATTTCACCTACATTCTTCTTCTCTCCATGTGTGCTTTGGATCAATATTTTGACATTATGTTAAAATAAGGTGTGTGAACTAAAATAGGTGGTTAGACAATGTTAAGCCACTTCACATTCCATAGAACAGATCTGACAGAGGGAGTAATAGCTGTTAGGCTAACCTTGTCGACTGGTTAACGTACACACAGCTCTGATTTTCGTTGAATATAAACAGTTTTCAGATATGCAAACCCGTTGACGTAGAGTTTGGATTAACAGTTCTGAAATTCTACCACACGACAACAATGAATGTATATAGACTCTAGACTATAGCATAGATGCAACATTGATAGTTTAATTTCAGGGTCATGTGAAATGGCCTAGACCCTAGAAAACGAGGTCTAGACACTATTGTATGATCTAGCATTAATAATTGCCATTCCAATACTGTGATTTCATCTAGACTCTTTCTGATAAAGTCTAGAGTTAACTACAAGTTACAGCGTCATTAACCTAATTAATGTTTGTGTTGTTCTCCATTATCAAAGTGATGGAGACCCATTACGGGTTCCTTGTAATGTATGGGGGTCAGTTTTTGAAGAGTGGCAATGGATAGAGCTAGGAGGGACGATACACTACTTTTTTTTGTGCCAGTTGATATCACATTTGGCAAACTTCTTTCCGCAGTAAAGCAGAAGCTTAACTTTGACAATACAGATAAGTTTCTGAGATTCTTGGCAAAGTATCTATTTATGAACCACTTCTTTTTTAAAAGGGACTCGTACTCCTCTCCAGTTTTTTCTGGCCCATAATGAAGGCCAGTGACGAGAGCAAACTCATAAATGCTGAAGACAGCATGCTATTGAACTTGAACCAGAATTCGTTTTTTTCTTGCACCGCACCATCTATGTGATGAGCTTATGGACCAAGACGCTGAAAAATTGGACCCTTGACAGCTCAAACATGGGGCCAAAGCATGGGACTTTAAATTTCGCCAAGTAGTCCTCGCTCAGGCCAGTTATTTTATTGAAAAGCTTAAAGGCTAACAACTAGGTGACCTTCACCTTGCACCTCTCGTTCTTATTGACAATATAATAAACTAAACTGGATTTTATTGAGAAGCCTAAAGGCTGACAACCGGGTAACATTCGCCTTGCACCTCTCGTTCTTATTGACAATGTAGTAGACTTCTTCCATCCTGAAGATAACATAGGCAGGAAATTAATCCTTCAACACGTGACTCTAATATGGTATGAAGATTGAACCACCTTTGCTAATGCAAAACAGAATGGAATGGATGATATAATGTAAGCTTAGTACGTATTGTAAAATCATATAAGTAGTCAGTGTTCAATCGATACAGATTATAATACATGCAATATGACATTAGTTTCGTGTGAGATGCTGGATACGTAATCCACACGCAATGATCTAACAAATATGGTTAAGTATGCCACACTGAGTGAGTTTTACTGCAATGGGAAAGTAAGGTATAACTTTAAGTGCAACAAACCTCCTACTACATTTCCCCTTGTATGGACGACTTCTACATGCTGACTTTGCATGAGAGCAAACAATGTTTGGAAATCATTTACCATGTTTGTGGTATGCCTTACCATTATAATCCAATAATAGGTGATATTTTCTGACTTTTACTTCAAAGACATTAAAGTTGAAACATCAAGAGTAAGAATTCTATTCTATTGACACATATGTCTCCAGTGAAAGTGTCACATACATATATACGAAGAAATAATATAGATTAAAGAAAAAATTTATAGAAAAAAAGTTTGTTATCATCAAAGTAAAAAATTTATGGACTAAGGAGAAAAATTCTTAAAGAAATTAAAGGTAGATATGCAACTACCAGAGGCGCTAATCCATTATTTTGATACCATTTGTTGGGAGAACATTAAGTTAAGTGTGTTCAAAGTATATCTTTTGTAAGTTGATGGCATTTAAACTTATTCTATTTACTTGTTTTTTAATTAATATAATAATAAATTTGAAGTAATTAAATAGTAACAATCAAATTGCTATTGTCTTTCTAAGTAAAGACATCAAACACTACTCTGCAGTAGGGAATGACTATGGTAGTCTCCTGAAAATTTTTGCACCAAAGTGTAGTAGGAAAAGCAACTGTAAACACAAAATGTAATAAGAAAACATATGGAAAGGTTGTCCACTTGTTACTAATCAAGTGGTTAAATTTAAATATCAAAATGAGAATTAATGGAATCAATGGCAAATTGGGTTCCTAAACGGCTAAAAATGAGGCTGATTTGATGTTGGATACTCACAGCATGAGGGAATTATGAGAAGTTCTAGATGCTGGCTAGGGATCTTATACTTCCAGAACATTTACCAATAAAGCATGCCAGCAGTTTCCTATATTATTCAAAACTAATATATGAAAAAAATAAAAAATAAAAAATAAAAATGATTAGACAGTAAAAATTTTTTTGGCTTATGAAATGAGATGAAAAATATTGGTACAGTACAAACTCTACTAGGACCACGAAGGTAAGGCAAAATAATTGTCAGATAGGAATAAATTCCAATGGTGACAGGCATTAAAAAATTCAAAGGCATTCGTAATATAAAAGACCTTGACAAAACAATATCAGGGCAGAGGAAGATGATGAAAAACAAATTAGAGAGTGATATGTTATTATATATGAATTTCACAAATCGTACTTCCAACAATCTAACCAAGGAATCACAGTTAAGCAGTGAAACAAACCAAATATCAACCAGTCTTTGCCAATCTTTTAAAGTCTTTTGCCCTTTCAAAATTTCAAAGACAAATAATCTAAGAAAACATATCTGTAGACGACGCAAAGTAAAACAATTTATAGGATTAATCTGCAAAATCCTAACACACTAAAGTCAGGCATAATTAAGAAGCTGCCAACTAAATGCTTTAGAAAGTTTACCATGCAAACCCACCACACAAGGTGAGGGAATATCATAATGAATTTGCACCACAAAAATGGCGATATTCTCACCAGAGCTTAGATTAAAAATTACTTCTCTGAGAGGAATTGAAAGAAATCCCATAATATTGGTCCTTATACCTGATGAATGCTAATACCAGCTGCAAATTTATTACGATCGTCTTTGCTCAAGAATGCTGCAGATGTAAACCAAGTCAGGGTGAAAAATCAAAACTGTTTTTAAGGGGTTGCACAGCATAGATTCAGCAACGTAAATTCTTGAGTTATTCAATTCAAAAGAATGAAAAAATGGAAAATAACTCACAGATTTTGTAGTCCAAATTTTAGAACCCTTTTGAATATCCTACAGATCGGAAGAGCTTTGATGCCCTTCTCACGTATGAAAACAAGAATTTGGAAACCCTTAGATCATAATAAATTACCATCAACTTCAATTTTAAAATTGAATATTTATGGTAGCCAACCCTCCAAACAAAGCATAGTCTTGTTCATCCACTTTCGAGCACAAAATATTACCCGACCCATATACATTCCATGTTGCTGAAGAATAAGCACTTAATCCAAGAATAACAAGGCATCAAAAAGTAAAAAATCAAAAGTGGAACAAAGAAAACTAGAAAGCAAGAAAAGAATCAGTATCAAATGAAACAGAAAGGAAATTCCAACAAAATCTGTCTTTTCGAGAAAGACCCCAAAAAAATTGAACCCTTGAAATTTGGGGAAAAAATAAACCAGAATTTCAGCAAAGCTAAAGTTGTGATCTAAAAGTTACCTCTATCCAAGATCTCCTAGGTTCATCTAGGGTTCTTCTTTCGCCTAAATCAGGTACCTTGGCTACGACGGTCCGACGACGACAGCCCTACCCGTCACTCAAACTTAACTAAAAAATAGATATGCTGGCGATAATGGAGTCTTCTTCTCTTTTTGAGGCTCAACTAGAGCGCGATGGAAAATAGAGTATTCTTCACACTTAGATCGCACTTTGTTGAGGGCGGGTTTGTGCAAGACTGATATGTTGATTTCGAATTCCCAAAATGAAAGAGTTTACTTGTGTAGGGATGGTTTCTGAGTTTGAAATCCAGACTAAATAGTGGTCAGAATGAAAGGGGTATTCTCGGGTATTAATATATAAAGCCTGGGGTATTTTTGTATGTTCACAAGTAAATATTTGCTACAGTTAGACTTTGTGAAAAAAAATGACATTTTTTGTTTTTGCTAGATGTAATTTGACATTTGTACAATTTTTTCAAAAAGTTATTATGAGAGAGAAAGAAACCCGAAATAACACCTCAATCTCACAAGTCAATTTTTCCACGAGTCATGTGCTCTCTTTGAATGCTAATGATTGATTTTCGTCCCTTTTGCCATTTTCAGCTTCTCAAGCATTTCTGTTTCTCTAAGGTTCTCAGTAAGTGGCGATGGAGATTTGGCGCAATCTACAGAAAGAGAAATATTGGTTTGTGAAAGCCGATCGAGGATTCTCGGATCGGAGAGGGAAGATGGAGGTGAAGGTAAATTTTTCAAGCAAAAAATTTTGAATTTCTTAATAAAATCTTGGGTGTCATAGGGTTTTTGTTTTCTTTTGGTAGTGAGGAAATTTGGCCGTAAGATTTGGAAAAACTAGAAAAATTTCGAACTCATGCCATCATGAATATATCTACAACGCAAATGAAAAATTTGTTATTTTAAGCTAGATATTTAACAAGTCATAAATTTTAGTTTTAATAGATAGAAAGTGTATGAGTAAATTTATTGCTACTCTGCTATGTTTTCTTGACGTGGATATAATCATGCAACGAAGATCACTTTATTAAAAAGTGAAATATCTCTTGAATTTTACATCATTTAATGAGATGAAAATTATCTAAACTATACTTTAAAGCAGCTGAGCGGGCCCCACTTCTAATTTTCCCGCCTGAAGGAAAATTTGATACCTACATTTGATACTATTGACAGTAGGAAATGATATTGTCTAAATTGGTAATGACATTGTTGAATTGCTTCCTTTTTTTCATGACATAAATAATAACATAATCCTATTAAATGGGTTGTTCAAGGAATACGCATGAGGAAACCCAAAACAACTTGAGGTTGAACCGATCTTGGGACCTAAAACTAATGTAGCGGCTTAACTCTTGCCATTGATGAAATCTCCTTTTTTTAAAAAAAAAAATAATAAATCAATTAGGGGAAAAGCATCATTCTTAATATACACAGTCAAACAAAGGGTGATGTAATTTCTAGGGGCATTTGCTTTGATGCAATCTCTAGGTTATTTTGCTGAGCTTCTAGACAATGCTTTAGAAGAGGGACGTGACTTTGATATTGATTGATTGTTTAGGAAGTAATCCTAATAATCTTATGCTATAAATAGATAGATAAGACTGGTGAATAAGTGTGTATGTACTTCTAGACTAGAAGAAAGTGAGTTTGATGAATTTAATTTATTATAGACTCCTCACTTCCAAATTAAACACATAAAAACATGGCTAATCGAGGTCCATCAAATGCTCCTAAAGAAGAAATCCTTGCAAGTCATTTTGGCAAAATTACCTCCCCGAAAGAAAAGAAAGAAAGAAAAAAAGGAAAAAATTTATTATGTCCAGCTTTTGACTTTAATTGATAGCATAGTGATGAATGATTTCCTGTGTTTTTTGAACTGGAAAACTGCCTTGAATTGTGCATTGGCCTTTTGATTTGGATATAGTGCTGCTTTTTTCTACCTGTGGGATTGTTTGCATGGTTTCTTATGATGGCATTGGTGTTTATATCTTTTCTTGGCTGTTGTTGTGTTCTGCTGATACTGCTGGTGCTCCCTGATATGCGATGCTGATATTCTCTGAAATTGGGCTACTGATGCAGCCCTTATTTTGCATGGCTGGTGCTGTTTTTGTAAATTTTAGATTAGCTTTTTTTCTTCTTTTTTTCTTTTGTTGTAGTTGGAAGAAGGTTGACAAATTTCCCCTTTTCTCAGCTGTATTGTTTTGTTTATGAAATAAAAAGTTTTCTTAATAGAAAAAACATGGCTAAATGCATCTTTCTCAGCTGTAGTTGAAAAATGATTGACGAATTTCCCTTTTCTCGGCTGTATTGTTTTGTTTATGAACTAAGAAGTTTTCTTAATAAAAAAACATGGCTAAATGCATTTTTCTCTTTGAGGATATCGTTTGCCAACTATTTAAGCACATTTGATGATCAGGTTTGAAATGGAGCAATATATGTTCACATTGAAGTGCTGAATGATAATAAGGACAATCTCATATTGGTTAGTTTTCTAACATCTATTCTCTTATTGTGTTTAGTTTCTAAGAGAGTTCACTGCATATCTAAATTTTGTTCATTAATATTTGCAAATGCTGACCACAGATAATGTGGTAGCAGCATAGATCTTGACAAAATGAAGCGCTGCATGTCTCTAGGGTATTCTGCAAAAAGCAAAATGGCCAACACTATTGGGTACAATTTCTGGGCATTTGCTTTTTTGCTTGGAGAGTAGTGATTTAAAAATATGTTGCCTTTATATTTTACTATTGATGTGTATGTTATGAAAATGTAAATTTGGCATTCATATATGCTTTAATGATCAGTATGTGGTTCTATATGGAAATATGGAATTTACCATTTGAAAAATGTAAGTTTGATGTGTATGATATGAAATATATGCTAATGATTAGTATGTTGATGTGTATGATACGAAAATGTAAGTTTGACATTCAAATATGCTTTAATGATCAACTGCTATTCTTTTTCATTTTTCTCGCACAAACTCAGCGGCTATTCTTTTTCTGCTTCTTTTTTTTTTTTAATTCTTAATAATCTTAATTATGCTTTTTTGATATCTGCCCATAAAAGAAAGATTTTCTCATTATTCAGTAGTCATTCTCTATTTTGTTTTATAGACTTTTATTTTTATTTCTTAGTTTTAATAGAATTTGTTTTAATTTGTCGAAAGATTGTTACAGTTTGGTTGAGGTTGAAAATAAAAAATCACTAATTGTAAGACCATGATGACCCTTTTGTGCTCTAGCTTGGGTTGGTGTTGCCAATGACACTATTAATACTAATGGTAAGTTCACTTTTTTATGTGCCATTCTTGATGTGAATGCTTGATTTTTTTTTCCTGATAATATGGGTTGTATTGGTTGTGCTAGAAAATTAAATTTTCTTTTTTGTTCTTTCATTTTTCCCCATTGTCTTACTTTTTTTGATATTTTTCTTTTTGTTGTGGGGTATGGTAGTATCTGCCTGCTACTTAAAATTGTTCATGTTAATGTCTCATTTTTGCGCAAATATTGCCTACTTCGAACTAACTGCAATGAAATGGAAAATTGAATTTTTGTATTCTCTTGCTTTTGTTAATATTTTCTCGGGGTTTATTGATTTACATTGCAGGTCATGAAGCACTATTATGGGTAGAAAACAGAAACTGTATACAAAAGTCATACCTTTTTCTTCAAGCACTATCGAACTTACCAAACAAATGTTTCAGGTGGCTTAGGTCGCGATAGATTTAGAAACACAAAATTAGAAATTTTTTAGGAAAAATTTTTCGTATTATTATATATAGAATATAAATTTGAGAGAGATTTAATTAACTAATTATATCATAAAAATCCAAAGGGAAAAAATGGACGTGTCAAATAAAAAAAATTTGCTACAGGGAATCATATAAAATTATAAACCCAGTGAATGGGTGCAAGAGAAATCAAAAAACGGCAAATTAATTTATACCTCATTTTAAGATCTCTTTTCATGAACATTAAGTTGCAATGAGCAATTTTAAATACTGTCGGATGTTTAGGTGTCACCAATCACACGTAGTATTTGATCATTGAAATTTCAATTATTTTACCTAAAAATGTTGATTATTTTTTTAGATTGTGCAATTGAATTATTTAATTATTAACAATTGTTACCATGGCCATCAATAAAATTCCAGACGTTCGCTCTCTCATGTGATTTCTATTTTTACTTATCGACAATTTATGTTGTAATATTTAGGGTGATGAATTGTTCTAGACTGAGGATCTTGATTTGTAATAAAGAAGACAACCAACAAATTTAACGACGTACACTAAGGATCTTGATTTGTGATAAAAAAGGAAACCAATAAATTTAAAAACGAATGTTATGTAAGAAGCTTTCCAAAATTTGTAGCGAGTGATTCTCTTATCTGAATCCAAATCAATAGAGTGTCAAACAAATGATCGAATGGAAAATAAAAAATATAAAATAAAATGAACATTTGATTATGTGTTCTTTTATTTTCTAATTTTGTCAATTTTCTTTTGTTAATGAATTTTTATTGAGTTATTGCGATTTGGACGTGACGATTCCAGTGCATTGCACGTGTTACCACTAGTAATATATTAAAAAGACTGATTTGCCCTTGGAGCATGATTAATGTGAAGTGGAAAAACCCAAATTTGGAGTTTTCCACCCCACAATATCAAATTATGTATCAAAGTTAAGGGGGAAAAAGTTAGTTTGAGGGGAAAAACCTAAAGGAGGAGTGTCCGCGTTCCCGAAGGCACCCCTCTCTTTCAAGAGGATTCGCGTTCCTTCTTTAGGTTTTTTCCCTCTCTTCCATTCTCCCTCAATCCAATAAAATATTATTTTTCACCCACTCCTACTCCTCTCCTAGTCTAATAAAACACAGCTACATGTCAAATTCATATTTTTTCCCCTACTTATTTCCTCTACACATTATTTGAAAATAGGTTTTTCCTCTTAATTTTTTTCTCTTGACTTTTTTTCCCCAACATTAATCTTGCTCGTGTAAATCCAATTTCTCGGTAGCGGGATTGTTCAAAACGCGTCTCTCATTTCTCCCTCCAAATCCTCACTCCCAAACCCTCACTTCTCTCTCATAACTCACTTTTTCAACCACCCCCCCCCCCCGCCCCAACACCAGAGTTACCACATTTCCGGGGAGGAACAGAAACCGGACGGCTGGCACGGAATGAAACTGACCATATCTACTGGGCGGCAACCCACCCCAAATCCTCACCCCCAAGCCCACATCTCTCTCTCTCTCTCTTCTCCCCCGCCATCCGAAATCCCTCCTTTCAGCCCTCTCTCTCCACCCGAAACGACGCATTTCCGGCGAAATTCGTCAACCGGACGGACGGCAATAGTCAAAAGGGTGACCAGACCGCAAATCTGCAGTTTTTTGGGGTCGGTTTCTGTCGATTTGGAGGTTGCTGGGTGGTGGTGTTCTTCTGCCTCGTGCTTGATTTCGTCCAGCTAGGTAATTTGTCTACAGTCTATGCCCTTAAAAGTTGAAAGTGCTGAATTGATTAATTACTTGTCCAGTTTTGAAATGGCTATTTTGATCAATGAATTGTTCAGTTTTCAAATGGCTTGTATTGTTAAGTACAACCCCTCCAGCCGATTCAAATGCCTCAGTTCTGAAGTAAAAATTTAAAATGCAAATGACAACTAGATTTTACCTTGACATAAAATTAATTGATAGTTGCTATGGTAATTTGAGAATCAGAAGACTTTTGCCTTACCATAAGCTTCAATCATATTGTGTCATATTAAACTTGAATTTGATGTCTGCAACCTAATTAAGCGAACCAACTCTTCAGTGTTGATGTATGATATATACGAGGCTAATACATAACTAAAAGTCATTGTTAAGTCAAGATATCTCTAGATGCGTTAAAATTCTTGAACTCAGAATTGTGACTTAGATCTAGCGCCTCCACATTGGTTAAAGCACGGAGTTCAGGTGAGTGATGGAAAACTAACCATTACAAGTGCATTCTTAAGCACCTCTTGATAGGGTTCTAAATTAGGCAGTGGTTTTTGTTTTTTCTGTTTGGCAGAAAAACCTGCTCTTGAACCAACCATTTACTTGAACAAATCCTTTTATATTATTCCAACTGAGATCTAGAAACTCGAGTGACGTTAGTCCTTGAAGTGTGAAGAAAATATCATTATTGAAATGATTATCACCCAAATTAAGGACCTTCAGCTTTGGAAAAGACCTTCCTTTTTCAGCTCACTGCTGGGGAAGCTACAATATAAGTAGTTCCTTCTTTTGGCTTTTAACAGACGGTATTTGTTTATTGAGTTTGTTAACTTGACTTCTATGATTGCGGAGAAAGTAAAAGAAATGGCAATAAAGGAAGGAAAATACTTGTTGCACAACCAATTATTCAGGACACATTCCTTGCTCCAATAGTTAACAGCATATTTATCATTTAAAAAAAAGGGGGCTAGGGGCTGGAAAAGTATTCAAGTCATCTATTTGGTTGCTGATTTTGTTGGTTGCCTGAATTTTTCTATGAGGAATCATTGTATATGTGTGATGAATGGAAGCGTGTGGGAAATTATCAGAATTCTAGTGCAATAACAGTTGATTTTGTTGGTTGCTTGTAGGAAATTATCAGAGGCAATATAGGTTGATTTTGTTGGTTGCTTGCATTTTGCCATGGGAAGCATTGTGTGTATGTGATGAATGGAAACGTGTGAAAGATTATTGGAATTCTAATGCTCTGATAAAAGAAATTAATTTTAGTATTTTCCCAGTGGTTGTGATTAGTAGTAGATGGGGGAATACTTGTGAATCTTCTGAATATATGTCCAGTATAATATTCTCCCATGCAAGTAAAATATGCCCAATATTGTCCACCTTCATGGACTGGACCGGCAAAAAGTAGTGTGAATAATTGCTGAAAATGCATCTAATGCCTCCCACGAAATTTGTATGTGAATGGTTTTTATGTAATTTTGTTTAACCTTATTTCATTGCCATTTTAGATGCGGCATCGGAGAGTAGATGACAAAAATGAACCCTTGCAATTCTCAGTAATTGCCTTCGGTAAAGCGGAATGACATGGTGAACAATGTTTGAGAATAGTCTTAGTATGGATTGTATGTTTTATGTACTTATTCTCAGCTGCACTCGGTTCTCTCAGAATCAGGATTTCGTGTGAATTTTTCTTGCGTCAATGTAACAGTAAATTCATGAGCATGACATTTTTCCTCTAATATTATTATTATTAGATTAGATTAGATTAGATTAGATTAGATGCTGGTTATCTTTTTACAATGCGCATGTTCGCTAAAGGTTGAGATGTTCACGTGCAAGTGGATACTAAATAACTATTTTATGGTCAATTTTTAACTCTTAGTTTACTTTAAAAATAACTTTAGGGTACACATTAGATCATTAACTTTGGGGAGCACATATTAGATCATTTTTGCATATCAGATTCTCATTGTAATTTTGGATTACAAAAAGAAATTAGCACTTTTTGAAAGATTGCAAAAAATTTATATATATATATATCACCTTAAAAAATCTTAAATTTTTAAAATTTTATTTTATATATAATGATTTCAAAGTCTTTAGAACCGTCGAAAAAGGCAGTTCCCGTTTCTCCACCATCACAACACGGGGCAATGTCTTTCTCATTGTCAATTGATCAATTTTTGGGTCGTATTTGGCTAAGGATTAAAAACCCTCAATTTTCTTTGGCTATCAAGAACCTTGTTGGAAGAACGAGCGTTTTTCTGTTCTGCGGAAGACCTGATTCCTCAAAATTTTGGATTGTCATAGTCAAAAAAACAAAATTGAAATGTCAATATCTCGCGATTTTTTGATGAATCAAAAAATCGCGAGAAATTGCTTTTTACCCAAGACCTACCCTTTGTACACGCCGAATTAACCCAGCCGCTACTCACAGCGGGAATGTTTCTTTTGTTCTCTCATGCTGCCAGCTACTAGATCAGCGCCACATCAGCAGATTTGATTCCTTCTTCAGAGCTAGATTTGTTTCACTAGAAGAACTGGTGATATCAGTAAGTATATGTTATTATATATGCATGTAACACATAATACACATCTACGTTATAAGTGTGAGGTACTTGTAGTTTAGATGTTTGACACATATACAAGTATACATAATAACAAGTATGCATGTAGGCAAAATAAAATTCTTCTATGCCATGATCAATATTTTAATTTGAATAATTTGTAATAATAAAAAAATCACCAAATTAGCCGGTATGTTGTTGTGTTATGTGCATAAAATAAATGATTTTTATTGACACATACCCTTCTCCTATTATTACATATCAGTTGACTAGTAACAAAGCATGAATGATGGATTTGCTCCCTTACTCGTGCCCGAGTATAACAGGTTAGACACAAAGGTGGGCCCCTATATAGTGGCGCCTACCACTATATCTTTATATAGGTATGTTTAGACACGGATAGAGGGAGCCTCATGAATGATATGTGTAAATTTATACATTAATTACCACATTACAATGTCTATGTGCAAGAAATTTGGGCAATTATATTGTCATTATAAAAATTAATTGCCCCGTCACAATTTATGAATTTTATTTAGTTACTTAAAGGTCCTTAATCAAATTTACAATAATAACCTTATGTCAATGTATTTTACCAAAATTTCTTTTGGTTGTGCACCACATTCATATATGAATCCTTTCCCACTTTTTCGATCCTTTTAGTGAAATCCTTCCCGGCCGTAGGTGATAGACAATTTCCTAAGCGGGATTTAAAAAAGAGACATGGTAATTTCCTGCTACTTCTAATTGGGAATTGGACTTGGAAATTGTAATTCGCGACGGTTCAAATTTATATATGATGTCTTTATAATAAAAAAATTAATGTTCTAATTAAGAAGTATAACAAAATATATATTAAGCTTTCCACAAATCTCAAACAATAAAGTAAATAGAAAAATCTGTTTCCATATCATTAAAAGAACACCACAAAATGAATGGTAGAAATTTTATCGTAAGTAAAATATTTATCGTAAGTAAAAGATTTATCGTAAGTAAAAGATTATTGGACAGCCGAACCATGTGGTTTTCAATTTCCGGCGAGATGTTCATTTCCACTAAGACGTTGAAAAGTAGGTGACAATGCGTGAGTGCTTTGGCGATTTGGGTGGTGGTGTAGACGGAATGGAATCGTGGAAATGGAGTTAGAACCTACAAACATACACCACGTGGGTTGTTGTTGCCAATTTTTTCTTTTTATTGTTTTTAACTAGAATTCTCACCCGTGCGTTATACGGGGTCTAAAAGTAATAATAATAATAATTTTACGGGATTTAAAAGTAATAATAATAGTAATTTTATAGAGACATATTTATCTGATATGAAAAAATGACATGTTTAGACCTTCAAATTCACCACTTGCATATAAACAACTAATTCACGTTTGCCAACTAACAAATATCAGATCGGATTTATATCAGATAAACATGTCTACTTAGAATTACTCTAATAACAAATGTCAATAAATTTTTTTACAAAAATTTAATAAATTATTAATATAGCCAATTAAGTCATATGTTAACATTATGATATATAAGTTTTTATAACTATTCTATCATATTTAGATTTATTTATTTGTCAGTAACACTTTTTGCACCAGTTAATTTCTTTTTTTCATACATTGCGTATAGGGGCGAGAGGGGAACTAATATCAGTTATTCATGTCAAATAAATATTTCTCCATATAATTACTCTAATAATAAATGTCAATGAACTTTTATATAAAAATTTAATATAAATTATTAATACAGCTAGTTAAGTAATATTATGCATAAGTTTTTATAACCATTTTATTATATTTGAATTTATTTGTCAATAATACTTTTTATACCAGTTAATTCTTTTTTTTTTATACAATGGGTAGATGGAGGGGAGGGGCATGTGTGTTTCAATCAAGCACTTCCTATCTAGAATGTGATAAATATAACTGCCGTAATACTTGTTGAATTACAGCACTAGTTAATAATACATATATAATAAATAAAAATTAGTTGAAGTGATTCAATAAAAATAAAATATTTAATAAAAATTGTTGAACAATTATTACAGTGCAATAGTATCAATATTCGGTCTATCTCTCAAAATAATCCAACTCTGAATACTGTAAGACTTAAATTATCAAAAAGTTTCAATTTAATTATAGAATCGACAAATTAGAGTATTATAATTTTTAAAAAAATCAATTGATTATTACACTACAATAACCATATAAAAATTTCTTAAAAATTATTAAAAATTGAAATCTACAATTAATGTTACAGATTTTTAAAAATTTATTAGTTTAGAGACGTGTTATACTTGAGTTTTCGAATCATAAAAATTACTATGTGTTTTTTTGTAATAGAATTCTCAAATAATTTCATGTTCGATTAAATAAATGACAGATCCCTAATTTAAAATATTTGGTTAAAGAAATCACCGTGAATTGAGGATCTGATATGAATTAATAAAGGAAAAAGTAAATATATATTTAAAAAATTAGTATAACAATATAAAAAAAAGATTAAAATAAAAATATAAAAAAAGAATTAAATGATGTTATCAAAAATCTTATAGAGTTAGAAACTTTATAGAGCAAGAAACCTTAGAAAGACAGAAAAAGAGTGGGAAAAACCACTCTTCTCTTATTATATATATATATATATATTCTATCATATTTAGATTTATTTATTTGTCGGTAATACATTTTACACCAATTAATTTCTTTTTTTGTATAGTACGTATAAGGGGCGGGAGGGGAATTAATATCAAATATTCATGTCAAATAAATATTTCTCCCTATAATTA
Source organism: Nyctanthes arbor-tristis (assembly GCA_963692815.1). Taxonomy (NCBI): domain Eukaryota; kingdom Viridiplantae; phylum Streptophyta; class Magnoliopsida; order Lamiales; family Oleaceae; genus Nyctanthes; species Nyctanthes arbor-tristis. The sequence continues at coordinate 20,086 of CAVNYN010220636.1, forward strand.
TTCTAATAATAAATGTCAATAAATTTTTATATAAAAATTTAATATAAATTATTAATACAGCCAGTTAAGTAATATTAATATTATGAAATATAAGTTTTTATAATCATTCTATTATATTTGAATTTATTTGTTAGTAACACTTTTGTACTAATTAATTCTTCTTTTTTTATACACTGGGTATAGGGGAGGGGTGGGTGTATTTCAATCCAGGACCTCCTATCTAGAACGTGAGAAACATAACTACCATAGCACTTGTTTGAAATTACAGCACCAGTTAATTATACGTATATAAATAAAAATTAATTTATGTGATTCAATAAAAATAAAATGTTTAATAAAAATTGTTGAACAACTATTACAATACAATCATATCAATATTCGGTCTATCTCTCAAAAAAATAAATAATCTAACTCTAAATACGGTAAGACTTAAATTATCAAAAAGTTCCAATTTAATTATAGAATCGACAAATTAGAGTATTATAATTTAAAAAAAAACAAATGATTATTACACTATAATAACCATATAAAAATTTCTTAAAAAATTATTAAAAATTGAAATTTACAATTAATGTTACAGATTTTTAGAAATTTATTAGTTTAAAGATGTCCTATACTTGAGTTTTCAAATCATAAAAATTACTATATGCTTTTTTAAAATAGAATTCTCAATTAATTTCATGTTCAATTTGATAAGTGACAGATCCCTAATTCAAAATATTTGGCTAAATAAACTACAGTACATTGAGGATCGGATATGGGTTAATAAAAGAAAAAGTGAATATTATTTAAAAAAATAGTATAATAATCTAAAAAAAGAGATAAAAATAAAAATACAAAAAAAGAATTAAATGATATCACCAAAAATCTTATAGAGCTAGAAACTTTAGAGAACTAGATAAAGAGCAGGGAAAGCCACTATTCTCTTATTATATATATATATATATATATAATTTGGTTAAAATTGTCAATTTAACACGAAGTGGTTATTAAATTTTGGGTTAATTTCACAAATTGTCTTCAACCTTTGAGTTAATAACCAGTTTCGTCCTCAATCTTTGTTTTACACTCTACAGCCCCCAATCTTCATTAAATGCATGTAAATCATCCTTTTTCCACTTTTTCAAAAAAAAATTCAGCGAAACGACGATTATACTAGTTAAACTTTTTAAAAAGAAGTTTTAAAAATAATAAAAAACTAAAATAGAAAAGGAAATGCATCAAATGGGGGGATTCACCCCATTTTTTGCCGCCGGAGTGCTCCATCAGAATGTTTCCATTTCTGACGGTTAATCTTGGGAGGGAGGGCGGGTTTTCCTTTTTTATTTTAATTTTTATATTATTTTTAAACTTTTTAAAAAAATTAATAAGTTTAAGGGGTACAATCGTTATTTCGTTGAAAATTTTTTAGAGTAGTGGAAAAAAAAAAGACGATTTGTGTGTATTTATTAAAGGTTAGGGGCTGTGAAATGTGAAAACAAATATTGAGGACGAAACTGATTCTTAACTCAAAAGTTGGGGACGATTTGTGAAATTAACCCTTAAATTTTCATTTCATTTGTAGTGGGAATATAATGTGGTGAGAGAAGTAAATATTGTAGTGGCGATATAATTGCCCAAGAAACTTTTTTGCCCAACGATGGATGGACCGTGTCAATAAACATACAGGCTATGTAATGTAATTTGATAGTATATTTCAACTTTTGTGGGGGGTTGGTTTTAAATTTTCTAGGGTGCCTACAATTTTTCTCACTCGTACAAAGTACTAAAACCCATTACTTTTCTCGTTAAGTGTTGTCATGTAAATTCAAGGGCTCTGTAAGTGGCATGTTTGTTGGTTCCATAGAAACAGTTGGTTGTAGGTTTATGGGATTGTTGTTGGTGGGCTATCATATATGGCGTATAGATTTTTAAAATACCTATAGCTAAGTGGTATATATTGCGCCATAAATTATTAATAGGGAGGGTTTGTCTAATATAAAGGCATTTCTAATGTAGGGGTTTTTTCCTGCAAGGCTAAATAATATTTGGGTTTTTTTTGAAGGGATATTTGGGGGTTGAATACCCAAATAATGTTGAGGCTAAACTCATTTAGCTTCTCCTCTTCCTTTTCGCCATTTATATTTTACCCTACATTTTACCCCCAACATTGGAGGTAGACGGCTTTGTCAAATTTCAATTTTTACGCCTTTTTTTTTTAATACAAGGGAGAGATACGAAAGCGGAGGGATAAGTGTACTATGGTTTGAATTTGGGTCTCTTACCCGAAAACTTGAGCATTCAACGAATGCATAACTCAAACCATAAATTCTAGATTCTCCAATAACTATTTTTTTTCTTTATTGCATCTTTTAATTTAAAGATAATAATCTTTAATGATCCTTTATGCTACTTTTAACTACACATTAATTTTCACAAAATCAATTCTTAAAAAATAAAACAATAATCTCTCTCTCTCTCTCATACACACACACAAAATTGGGGGATCTTTAAAGAGGTGGGCATAAACTCTCTTAAAATTGTCTATGATTTACGTTTGCACTCTAATTTGTTCATAAGAATGAACCGTAATAATAAGTATACACAATACAAGATTATCATACATGGATAAACCAAAAAAAATTTCAGGCAAATATGCCCTCTAGAACCGGATTGTTACCTACTCGTTTATGATCACCTCATTCTATTTAGTTCCGATGTAGCACCATAGGTATTACATCATATGTACCAATAAACACATCCATAGGAAATCACAATCATGTGACGTAACCCCCGATACACGCGACATGATCGTATGACAACATATGGTGCCATACATATAGTGTTAGATCAATTTTACCCTTCTGTCTATAAAAGGTAAAAACTCATTATGGTAAGACCAAATTGAAAATTTTAAGTATGAAGATCAAGTATTTATAAATAAATTGCCTCGGGGTGTTATTATTAATTGAAAATAGACAACAGCATCTTCTTCGTTAGTTGTCGTGGAGTTACATGTGAGCCTATTTGATTTGGATTTTTTAAAAAATCAATTATCGTCATTTAACCATACATTTATATATTAAAATAACATTATGCGTAGATTTGTAATTTTTTTTTAACTTTCAACTATACTCCTCTGAAAAATCATTTTTTTAACACAAAATCAATTCTAAAAAATTTAAATCAAACACCATATTCTTACAAAACAACAAAGAAATGATGACTTTGTGCAAAAATATAGAATTCAGGGTGAAAATGATGATTTTTGAAACGTTACGTACATAGTGCAAATTACAATTAGGCACAAGAATATTTAAAAATTGAGTCATAGTCTTCTTTAATTAAAATTAGTTAATTAATTACGTCAACCACGACGAAGTGCTAAAAAAAAAATGTTCTCTTTCTCTCGCTATTGGGTTCTCCCGTCACTCAAGCCCTAATTAGTAGATTGTACCACTCACCATCACAATCCCTACACCCAAAATTTCCCGATTCCTACTTCGTCAATCAATTGCAGATTTAATTCAGTTTATTCCATTAATCTCGAGAATAGAGCTGGATTTCGATTCTGCACTCATCATCGGTTTGTTCACCCGGCGGGAAATTGGTACAGGACTGAATAGGATATATATTAGTGGAAGAGATTGAGTGTGGGTTTTGATTGATAGATGGAGGGGAATTCCGGCGGCGGCGGCGGCGGCGGTGGAGGGAATGATGTTGAATTGTTATGCAAAACATTGCAGGTGGAACACAAGCTTTTCTACTTCGACCTGAAGGAGAATCCCCGTGGACGATACCTTAAGATCTCCGAGAAGACTTCGGCCACCAGGTCCACCATCATAGTGCCTTCAAACGGCATCTCCTGGTTCCTCGATCTCTTCAATTACTATGCCAATTCCGATGACCAGGACGTTTTTAGCAAAGAACTCCAGCTGGACACTAAGGCACC
>CAVNYN010220644.1:0-19865 GCA_963692815.1 Nyctanthes arbor-tristis
CCCCCCCCCCCCCCCGGGCCCCCGCCCTTTGCTAATAGAAACAAAAAGCCAAACGCCCGAACTTCTTAAGGGACCGTTTTCGTTAATATATCCCTTTTTATAAAAGATTTCCTACTAGGTTTTCAGTGCAATTTTTATGGGAGAAAATAAACAGGAAGAGAGAGAAGTCTGATGTTTCTAACAGTTGATCGTAATTTGCAGGGGAAGTTTCCCTTGAAACTGTCAGATTTGAGCGGCAGCTGATTTTTGTATTGTGCGCACGATAGCGAAAAAATGGATGCTGGATGTGTAAATATCGGCAAACGGCGGTTGCCAATGTGGATGATGGGCTTGTCTACTGTTGCCGACCCAGTTGGAAAGAGTTCTGAATCTGAATTTGTACAGAATCAGGGTAATGAAAAGAAGCAAGAGAAGGTGTCGAAGCGGAATTCGCGTGGAAGAAAGATGAAGAATGAGAGGAATTTCGATGGACGCGATGGTGATTCTGGTATTGAGGTTGTTAGAAATGGGGTCAGAGGGAAAAGTACCACAAAGGACGGGATTAGTGACGAACGCAAGACTAATAGTAGAAAACGAACAAGTAAAGCTAAAGCTTTAGGCATTCTTGAGGACGGAGAGCAAATTGAAGGTCCTTTAACGGTGGAAAATGACGAGGATTTGACTATGGAAGATTTGATCAACATTGCTGAAGATGTTGTTTCTGGTGGTCAGGTAAGAAATGGAGGCAAAGGGAAAATTGGGCGTTGTAAAATAAGAAGTAAAACCAATGCTTCAGGCTTTGAGAACGCAGAGGAAATTGGAAAGGACGAGGATTCAACTATGGAAGATTTGGTGGGCACTGTTAAGGATGATGATGCCTGTGGTCGTGCTGTAATAAATGTAGGAAAAGGGAAAACTCAGTGTCGAAAGCCAAAACGTAAAGCAAAAGCTTCAGGTATTGAGGATGGAGAAGAAACTGCAAAAGATGAGGATTTGACTCTAGAAGATTTGATGAGCATTGCCAAAGAGGTAAGGGACTCTTTCTTATCAATAATTCCATATGTTTCAGAGTTTCATTTTTTTTTTTTTTTTTTGGGTAGCTAGTTTTTTGGCTTATTGGATGAAAAGAGACTATTATTATTTGAAATGTGTGGTGGAAAAGTAAGGAGAAGTTATAGGGAATTGTGAAAAAGTGAGCATATATGATTGGGGTGAATTTGAGCTGTTGAGTTTTTTGGTAGTGAAAAAAATAAGCTGTAGAGAACGGGGTATAAATTTACTTTATTATAAGTTATAAAGCTGTTAAGATGCTGGAAGCAATGGGATTGTAGAAACTAATATTGTTGTGTGTTTTTTTCTATATGTTAGCACTTCAACATGTTTTTTGAAACCGATAGAAGTATGGCTATTTCCTTTTGTTTTTGGTTGGTAAACCTATTATGAGATCCAAATGTGGTGAAGTATTGGAAACTATAAACCTTTATTGTGCCTTTTATGTATTTTTGTATGTCAAATCAAAGAAGATAAATATGTTTGGTTACTCGATCATTGCAACTAACTGTAGGCTACCACTTTATTTTTATTTTTTTAAGCTATTAAGGTAACAAAAACCGGGGAAAATATTAAGAAAGTAATCTTTTAGTTTGGTTTTCCATGCATTTAACATGTCAAATAAGATGAATGTGCTGGGTTAAATTCAATATGTGCTTCCGATCTTGAAACTTCTAAAGATGGGCTATGTTTTTCTGGTAAGTGACTTAGTGGAGTCACTAAGATCAAAGAGAGGGAGAACATATATAAGAAATGATCTTTCGGTGTGATTCTCTTCATTTTTATTTTTTTTGGTTAGTATGTCAAGGAAGATAAAGATCGGAAGGTACAATCACCGTCAAAAAGTAAATCAGGAGAAGCTACTGAATTGCGAAGCTCCTGTACTGCCTCTCAATCTGTAACAATAATGGAAAATGAAGAGATGATCTGGCCTCAGGTTTCAAATCATAACGAGATTATTGAGCCAAATATGTCAGGGGATCCTACTCAGGATATGTTGGATTTGTTTTTGGGTCCTCTGCTCAAGAGCACACAGCAAGATGAAAAGAGTAACAATTTAATTTCAGAGGATATGGGTTTTGTCTATGAAATGAAGAAACAAGACCAGAGCACCGTAGTTACTAGAGAACAGTCTCCCTTGACGATGAAGAAGAAGAGCAGTCTGAAGGACAAAGTTGCAATGTTTCTGCACTGAGTGATGTTGTACGTTCAAATGCAACAGTGCTGTTACCATATGCTGGAAAATATTAAATTCAAACTTGGAGTTGCAACCTTGTACATCAAAGGTTTTCATATATGAAACCTCTATAAATAGCTTTTGGATGACAACAGATTCTTATTAAAGTGATAGGTTTATGTCTATGTATCTATATGATGCCTCTGTTAATATATCAATGGCCTAGCACGGTTGCATTTCACTTTCTCAACCATCATCTAGCAGAATTTCATTTTTTATTGTTTCAACTTTATAATTTCCTGTTGCTGCTAAACATAGAAAGGTCGAAAAGAAATTCGTTTCAAGGAATAGGCCTTAATTAGTTTAGTTGTTTAGAGGAGTTCTTTCAAACTGGAAGAGCTTAATAATTGTCGAATTATGTGATCAGAAGCTTCACTGTTTATTTTTACATTTCTGTTGTAGTTTTTGGCCTTTTACCATGTCACGCAAAGTGCCATGTTGAACATATAATTGCATTCTGCGTCATTCATTAATAATTTAATAGGAGCAAGCTTCATCATATGTGACTTTTATATCTTTCATGACATTGGAAAATAATGAACTTTTTATAGATAATCCCTACCTTAATTTCCTTCTGCATCTGTTATGACATCAAGGAGATTCTAATTTCTAACTAATAAACATACATCCAGTGGAAAGGACAATGAAGATTTCATTATTAAGAACACTAGAATTTGGCGAGTTTTCACTAGTACAGGAATTAAGAAAAAATGGAAATGAGCAGTAGCCCCGTAGTTACTTGAAAGCTTATGCTGTTGGCCATGTCTGACTGTGATTCTCTTCTTGAGACTGTGATGCACAACTACCAGGTTGAAAGGTTTGCTAATTGATTTTTTCGGGAAGTGGAGGTAAACCATAAATAATTATATATTGTCTTACCATTTTTTTTCTTTCAGATTTCCACCCCACAAAAAAAAGGGAAAAAACAAGTCTTTTATGGGCTAGTCAATTACTAATGAATCATTCATGGGATCTGGGGACTTCATTGTCCTGTTTGTTTGGAAGACAGATTTATGCCGCTATGGGTGTATGACCTTGTACAGTCAACCAGAAGGATTGCCGAGGTTGAAAGTAAATTGGGAAACTTGGGAAGTGTTGTGGCACTTCGGGGATTCGTTTAAGTATTATTTTCCTACGAGGTAATCAGGTCAGTCATGCGACAAAACCTTGGGTTTGAAACGAGATTACCATGTCTGCAGTTGCAACCACAGCCATAATTGAAATTGCTGCAACATAGCTCTTGCACAATTTCACAAGTTGGGCTGGTGATATCAATTCCGATGCTCCAGAACTGTAAAGGATGTTATTGAATAAATACTTGTGTAGAAGAATCCTGATAGTTCCCGTTGACCTTTGGATTAAATTGACCTCCATCATCGACTTCAGGAAAATGAGGTAGGCAGCACACATTTGCAGGTATTAGGAAGAGCAATCTTAAGCAAGGTAAAGCTTCAGTTCGTTCAAAACTCTCTTGTATGCCTTGCTGACTTGTGTGTTTACTTCAGCTCTTACTCCATTCCTGCTACCACGCTTGCATTGTTACAGCTTCGAGTCCTTTAGAAGCTATTACTTTTAGTAGGGATTTGTACAGTGGCGTACCGTCTCATATTTTAAAACACTGGTTCACTAGGGTGACACTTGGCATTATATTATTGGTTGTGTGTATTTCTTAAAATCCATGGTGGCTTCTACATACTGTGCTTCAATTGTGCCTAATACAAGAACAACTTCCTTGCAACTGCCGGACCGTTGCCTTGATTGGCTGTAGTACTTGTACAAGGGGAGTTTTTGAATCAGCTGTCATGTCATGTATGATTTTGATCGCTTGAAACAGTGGCGATTCATTTCATTTTCTTATGAATTAATTACACTTAACGTCCCTAACCTTTCAGTTTTTTATCGATTACGTTCTTAACATTTAATTTTCTATTTTTACGTTTCTAACCTTTAGTGAAATTCCATTTTTCATCCCTGGAGGTTGAAAATGTTCATTTCTTCCATTAATGACAGAGGTAATTTAGGCAAAATGAAAAAATAAAAATTTTAACATATTTTAATTAAAAAATAAAAAAGAAAAGAAAAATTGTAGGGTGACCAAGCTGCTATAATGATAGTCATTTCTGGCAGCTTTGGGAGGGGGGAGTCCCCGCTCCCCCATTTACTGTTGGAATGGCGGTTGGAAATGGCTGCCATTTCTGGCAGCTTCGAGGGGAGTCCCCCCTCCCCCACTTCTTTGCTGCAGGAATAGCAGCCGGAAATATCTGTCATTTCAGTAGTATAGAGGGGGGCTCCCCCACCCAAAGCTGCCAAAAAATGGCAGTTGGAACGGCAGCAATTCTGGCAGTTTGGGAGGGGAGTCCCTCCCTTCTTTGTTGCCGGAACTGCCTTTCCAACAGCAAAGAAAGGGGCTGCCATTTCGACAGCAAAGAAATGGGGGACTCTCTCTTTTTTGCTGGACAAATGGCAGCCGGAATGGCAACCATTACAGGCTGCCATTCCGGTGGCTGCCATTTCTGATAGCTGGCAGTCGGAATGGCAGCCATTTCCTGCTGCCATTCCGGTGGCTGCCATTTCTGACAGCTTGAGGGAAGCCCCCCACCCCACTTCTTTGTTGTCGGAGATGGCAGTCATTCCGGTAGCTTAGTTTTGGGTGGGGGGAGGAGTCTCCTTCCCATCATTTTTCTTTTCTTTTTTTTTTTTTAAATTTTTTAATTAACATATGTTAAAATATTTATCTTTTCATTTTACCTAATATGCCCCTGTCAGAAATGGACGTTTTCCGTCTCTAGGGACAAAAAATGGGATTTCCCTAAAGGCTAGGGATGTAAAAAAGGAAAATTAAAGATTGGGTACGTAATCGATAAAAAATTGAAATGTTAGGGACGTTAAGTGTAATTAACCCTTTTCTTATTTAGTGCAAAAGTTATTGTTTTGAGGAGGGGGGATGAAACGCACTTTCTACGGATACCGTAGAACCATGAGAGCGGTTCTATAACCAATCCGGCTACGAAAACCGCCCGGAGCCTGGTCTTCAATCACAAACAGCCACATCACCTGACACAAGCCACGTGGCAGCGTGTGATTGGAGATCGGGCTCCAAGCTCGAAGCCTTATCTGTTTTCTTAGAAAGTCAAGTTCTATAACTGTGTTTAATTGTAATCGAGAGGAGTGAAGATGGTCAAGGCAACCATGGATTCAAGAATAATACTCTCCCCATTTTGTCTACGCCAAAGGCATCCACTACCAATTCGTTTTAGTTTTTCACATAAAAAGCCATGCAAGATATAACAAATTTTGGATTAGGAATTTTAGTTTTTTTCAAGTTTTAAACTTTTATATAAGCAATTTAAGTGCTGAACAAATAGTAATACTTAATTTTTTTAAATAAGGAGCAAAAAACTATGTAATAATTTTATGAAAGTAAAAAGTCGTTTGATTCGTTTAAATTGCTCAAACCGTTGCTATCTAACTACGGAATGGATTGTAAGATTCTAAAATTTTAAAATTCAACGATACAGCCATTTCGTTTTTTCATTTGAGTACCATAAAATCTTAGTGGCAAGTGTATTTTGTATGCTCATTTGGACTTTCAAATATATTTGATTTGATATCTGCTAATAATTTGAGCAGCTTTCTACTCATATTTTGTAAATTTAACTTCTAGTAGGTCAAAACCCAAACTTAGTGGCTGTTTGGTCCTCTTTATATAATTGATTTATAAAGAGGAAATTATAAAGAGGTAAAATGAATGGTGTAGATTTAATGAAAATTTCAAATTTGTGGTTATAAATGAATAGTTGTCAAATTAGTAGTGAAATCAGTAGTAGGTGAAATTATAAAAAGATGTGTTAAAGAGGATCAAACAATCCCTTAATCGACCAAAAGGAAGCAATGGCTAATGTGGATAATTAATTATGCAAAAAGATGGACCTAGACACACGTGAAAAGGTTTCAAAGGCCAAAACTATGCTTTGAAAGGTTTGAGGATCAATGTATACATAGTTAGAACTTAGAAGGCCATATCTAGAATGCTTTGGAAGTTGGTGGGTCACTTGGAATGATGTTGAAAGTTTTTGGATCGATTGGAAATATTTATGGACAAAAGGACTAAGATGGTAAAGAAAAACTCAATCAGAGGCCAAACTGTATATGTAAAAAAAATGAAATGGGGAACTTTAAGGGATTTTGTGGGAATATTTTAAGGGTTATTGAGTTCAAACTTTCAAGTCATATTGACCATTAAAAATATATTAAAGGGAATAAAAAAGCAAAACAATCCAGCAACGGGTCAAAGAGAAAACAATTTGGAATCTTCGTTTTTAAGTCATCGCTATCGGTGATGAATTCCAATTTTTTTTTTTTTACCACCTTCACATGTTATAGTAATTAATTTGGGTTAGGATTGTGATGGTTCAGCAAGGACTTACCATGTGACTTATTAAAAGATTGGGGACTCAGCGGGTTGAAATAAAGATTGGTTGACCTAGACAATACTAATTGCAAAAGTTGTGGACAAATGTGAAATTAACCCATTCAAAAAGGGCAATTTCAAAAATTGGGGTTCAAAATTTGGCTGTGGGCCCTTAAGAAAATTTGAATGAGTTGTCAAATGGTGGGGTATATTTTAATCTGATTGGCTGCCATGTGATGGATTTGGAGCCTAATCCATTTTCATTAAAAAAAATGAGAGAAAAAAGATATTTTCCTTAAAACTACAAAGTACATGCATAAATATTTCATCTATTTTGTGGCCACTTTGCGGTAGAGAGAAGTTTGACCTTTAAAATGAAAGGAAAAAAACACCTATATAGAATCTTCTGAGTAGTCGTATAATAAGTCGATAACACATAACATTAATCAAGTAGAAATCTTGAAAGACCAACCTTATGCCCAATTAATTTAACATCTTGTTGAATTCTATTTCTATATTCGCCGAAAGTAAATGTTTTGTAAGGAGAAGGGTATTTGCAGCTCCCAATTATTGAATCATATGAAGGGCAAAGGAAATATGCTATTGAATATCTCTCCTTCCTTGAATGGGACATCACCTTGTGTTCTACACTTTTATACACATCATTGCTCCATGCCTGCAATCAATTATTATTTGTAAATAAATAAGTCAAATACTGAATAAATAATATATCAATATAATTAATAATAATAACAAAAATAACAATGATAACGAGTAAAACATAATATTTTTGCTCATGGCCTTGCTACATTTACAATTTCTTCTCCAGTTGTGTATTATTGGTTTGACTGCATCCCTATTTGCATCACACTGCATTAATCCAGTGATAGTGTTTCTAAGTGCTCAATCATGTCACTTAAATACACTAGCATTTTTTAGTAGCATTTTCGTCTAGACAATTCGGCGAAAGTTCTTGATGATATATCCGCGTTGAGTGCAAAGAAAACAACCACATGTTGATAACACAAACTAAGTAGATTTCAGGTACAGATGTCTGATATCGTAACAACACCCGATGGTGATATTGTATAAAACTAGCTGTTAATTAATTATAGACAATAATTAAGTTTGACTATGAACAAACACTACATGTACTAAGAATAATTAACTATTGAACAATATAGTTATTTAATTTGGATAACATCACATTAAGAGAACAAAATAGCAGTCTCATATGCACCTTTTAATTTAAATGGCGGGAATATGCGGCCATTAGGAGACAAAATGTTGGCAAAGACCACTAGAATTCTTTTACAAATCAATCATAAATTCTGTTTGAAAAAAAAAATGAAAAAGAAAAATTGACTAACAATGAATATTGAATAAGTGAATAATACTTCAAAAGAACATTATAAACTAATATGCCGCACAATTATCATTTCACTTTAATTTCATCATATAATGTTATGTTTTGTTAATTGTCTACATTAATTCACTTTTTAGTATATATGTCACTAATTTGTGTGAAATTTTTTAATCAGATCATCGAACTTTATAAGTATTTTGAGTACAATGCAAAAATAAATAAATGAAGTATTTTTAGTATGAAGTATGAAATAAATCTTCAAATAGAAGTTGTTTGGTTTGTTACTTGTCTTTACACGTTTAATTTCATATACCTACGTGAGGGTCTCCAAAACCCCAACATTTTCTCCCTTTTAGCAGAGATTTCTTCACTAGTCTAATTTCCTAGTATGTGGTTCAGGGTGTTTTTCTTTTTTTTTAAAATACAATTGAGAGAATTTCGAAGAGAGGCGTTAAAATAGACTCGAAGACATTTTCCTTGATCTAGTTGAGCTATCACCCTTGGTCTAGGATTCAGGTTTTGGGTATAAGTCAAATAACCTTTATGGACCATTGCAAGAAAATTGTGTGCCAATAAGCTTAACATCTAACAATATCATTCTATATGGTATTTGTTTTCAAGTAAATGTGAATTGCATAATGATAAAATATGTCCACTTGTGAGTGTGAACAAGGTTACATAAGTCGTCTCAAGTTCCAAAGCACAAATCTCATGGCTTCATTTGTAGTCAACAATGCAAGTCACAAAAGAACACACTTTATTCTCCTCATTGTCTTCCACTTGTTTCCCTATTGTTTGTTAGTTATAGGCATTTTTTGCTTAGTAAAATTTCCACATATTTTTTTAAATGATTTTGAAGATTTAGAACCTAAGGTGTGTACCATGAAACTCCTAGCTAAATGTGCAATTTAAAAAATATATATATAGGAAAATGGAATTGTAATTTAAATTGAATTACCTGAAAAAGATCACCAATGTTAACAACGAGAGCATCTTTACTAGGTTTGACAGAAACCCATTCCGAGTCCTTCATGAGTTGAAGACCACCAACTTCATCGTCTTGGTGGAGAATGGTGAGAAAATCGCTATCGGTATGAGGCACCAAACCAAATAGGTTGGGCGACACAGGACATGTTGGGTAGTGATTCAACCGAAGAAAACACGTGCTTTCGTCGCATGTTTCTTCTAATAGTTCCCTTTTGCTACCCAAATTCATCACCAAAACTCCAGCGAGTAATTTTGCTAATTCTTGCATTGCACTTGCATATTCCATCATAACTTCCCTGTTTATGGCACATAGAAAAAATTATTAATCTTTTCGTTTCTTTTCTCTTTTTTTTTTCCACTTTTCATTTTCCCACTTCCCCCTGATATTATTAGAAATATTAGCTCATTTAAACACTATTATTAATTTATTATTATATAATCACTGTAAAAACCCGTAGAAAACTAAAAATTTATGCTTAACCATGTCACATTTCTATTTCTTAAAATGGAAACAAAATGAGTGCTGTTAGAAGTGTAAAATACTATTTGAAAATCCCACAAAGTATGTTAGTAAAAATTGGATTACAAATTCAAAAATTGACGAAATGATTTGAAAAAGAACACAATTTTCATCAGCCACATCATGCAAGATCACTGGTATGTATAGATATATGCATATATATATATATATATACCTTAAAGAGGTGAACTCTCCATAGCATGCCGGTTCCGAAATCCTCATTAGAGGAATATGGAAGGCCTCAGACCACGAAAACTGCTCAGGGCAATTCGCAGTAGGATTTCCCCATCGATACGAGTTATTTAGTAGTCCACAACTTGCTTTACTCTCAAAGGGTGCATTGAACAACTTGATTTGCTCACTTCTCATCTTGGCAAGAAGTTGTAGGCCAACACCATGGTTCACTACTTGAAAAAATCCCCATTCCGACGAGGCACTAGCTATTTCCTTCATGCAACAAGCCCTTTCTTCTTCATCTTCACTTGATAGACCTCTAAGGTCTATCAAAGGAAGTTCACATACTTGTTTATCATCGACATTGGTCTTGCTTCCGTTGGCAACACTTTCTTTTCTCGACCGGTGTAGAATTTGGGAGTAATCGCGGAATAAAGGGGGATTACTAGAGAACTCAACCATGGGTATTAACGATGATCCTACAATTAGCAAGGATAGCCTTTGGGAGTATTTATAGGTGTTGGAGCTATATAATTAATAATAAGATATAAAATGCGACAGTTTAAACTTTTAGATTAAATAGTTTTAACATGATATCAGAACATATGATGTTCATACTCAAATCTCCGCGTCAATCCATGAAACAAAATATGCACACATCAGGATGTGATGGAGAAAGGAAAACGAATAAAAATAAAAATCCCGCTTACACGCGAGACAACGTGCTTATTACAAAGATACATAAGAAATAAATATAAAATGACTCGATCTAATAGGTTAAATTTTTAGATCAAATGATTTAACATAGTGTTAGAGCAAACAAATGTCCCCGGTTCAAGCATTCATGTCACACAATGAAATGAAATAAAATCAGACGTTAGACGTTATTAATAGTGTGAGATGCCTGCTTTGTGTGCATTTAGGCACGCCACATCAGTTGACAGAGGAACACGTTGACATAGCATGTTCATATACATACCATGTGAGATGCGTATGATACTATTTATGACGTCAAATAGTTAATTTTATATCATTTCTCCATGTGAAAGGGCTTGTTGAAGACATATAATAATAGGGTTAATACGAAGACGGCAACAAGAAGAAGAGAACAATAAAGAAACAGCCGATTTTCCATGGTTGTCGGTATGTGCATGTCTTGGTCTGATGCTGTCCGAATGTGACCAAGTCTAAATACAAAAGTAGATGCATAAGTTGTAATTTTCCATATAATTTAATCAAATTATAATTAATCAAACATCACATCACATGATGATCTTTGACTTTCTTTCTCTTAATTAAAATTTAATTAAGCAATTAGTTAGGACGGTTAGTAAAGAGGGCAGATGGACAGATGCTGTCTCATAGTTATATTAATTCCGCGTCTGTGAACTGTCAATCCATACCACATTAAGCCAAGCTGATAAAGGACAATTAAACTGAAGTTATAGTTAAATAAGCAAGAAAAACAATGAACCTAATATAATTATTGATAACCAAATATGCCCAAGAGCATCTCTAATACCCATGGGTGTCTGGTACTGGTCTATTTAAGAGACAGGTGGGGACCAAAAAAAAGGGCAGCCCCGCATTATTTTGTTTTTTTTAAAATTTCTTTTTTCTTTTAATCTTTTTTTCCTCATTTACACAACTTTTCCTTTATCACATATCTAAAATCACCTCTTTATACTTACTTAACATCTTTATCCCTACCTTTTCCGCTATGTTATTATTATTTTTAAATTTCTATTTCTTTTCCACTTTTCCTTCCTTGACTGTTGCACAGTCAAAGTCATGGCCGGCGATAGAACTCATATAAGAACTCATATAAGCCCAATACGGTCCATGAACCACACTAGACCGTGACTCCAGCACTTAGACGACCACACAAAAGAGAGCCCAACCAGTCCATATTCACAAATTTCTTGTTTTAACCAGCCTCACTCATTTTTAGACCAAGTAAAACATTTTAAAATATTATAATCGACTCCAATCCAATTAGAAGCTTTAATTTCTTACGCTGCTGCTTACATTTTTTATAGTGCCCAGCCTTCCTCATTCCTTTCTATAAAGCCGATGTGGGATTGATGTCCACTGGCTTGCTGTTGCACTTTTTCAGAAATTGATGAAGGGTTGGTACTTTTACATACATATATTTTATGCAAGCATCAATTTTCCATCAAATTCTCGACTAACTCCAGTTTGTATCCCCTCCCAATTTGTATTCTTCCTGATTATGCATATAAACTTGAAAATAATTTTCTGGGTTTTGATTTTTCTTATTGGGTTTCCTAGTTTTTCGAAGTTGTTGATTTTGGGTTTTTTCACTACTATTGATTTCTTGCTCTATATCCGATATTGCAAAAATTTAACAAATTTCATTTAGGTATTTTGTTAATGGTGGAAATCTCAAGCAGACCGTTAATATATACCTCCTCCTCCTCCTTGTCTTATTCTCAAACAAGGGGGTTTTCAGTTGACACGTCTTTCTACTTTTCCCTTGGCCTTAACCCCTCAACAAATTTTTCGCCCAATATTCAAAAAAGTTTTCTGATCGCACTGAACAAAATTTCTGACTCCACCCTTGGTCATGGGGTGGTCTGGAGGAGAAAGATAAAGAGAAATGATTATTTTATATAGTGAATGAAAAGAGGTGTGGGGGAAAAAAGAGATGGAAAAGAAACAAAATGAAAGAGATAGATAGAAATTAAAGAATAATGATAAAATAGTCATCGAGAATGTGAAGATGAAAATGAATTTTTAGAACTTACACGTGACACGGAGAAGGAAAAGTGAGAAAAAGTGGTGTAAATAACAGAAACCTGATTAAAAAAAACAGAGAATTGGAGAAAAATAAGGAACACATGGACCCACCAGAAAATTTTGCGTCTTTCTCTTTCTTTATTGGGTATAAGTTTAGACTTTCAACATTGAAAAGAATAAGCATCTCCAATACTAGGATTAAAGTGAAATATCAAGTGATGAGAGGGATAGAGAGAGAGGTAGAAATATTATTTATTTTATTTTAATTAAGAAAGAAAAGTAGGGAAAATGAGTGAAAAGAGAGAGAAAAGTCGGGAAAAAGAGCGAAAAAAGTGAGAGAGTGGAACACATAGAGAAATTAAAAAAATAATAAAATAATTGCGGTGGATGTGGATATTTGACATGACTCTTCACATGATAAAGACAAAAATGCAGAACAAGTGAGGTCAAAGAGATTAAAGTCATTGAAAGAGAAAAAGAAAACTAATAGGTAGAAAAACTTATTTTATACGAAAAATCTTTGGTAATCAAACACATTCTAAAAGTAAATAGAAAATATATAGAACTTACCATTTTTTCGTGTATCTCTTGTTGGTCCTTGAACCATTACATTGGAGATGCTCTAAATAAGTATATTTGGACCTTGTTGGCATCTGATCTTAGGTAGAGGATTAAGTTTGAATCAGCAGTCCTACTATTTATAGGGAGTTATTTTACAATTTTTTTCCTTACAAAATAGCATTTTCCTCAAATCAACTTGCCATATAGGGTCAAAATCAACATGCAACACCTCCTAATATGAGCTCTACGATAAGACCTACCAAGATATCTCGTGTTCATCTAAGCCAAGATGAACCCACTTGATGGAGAATACGAGCGGGCCTTTTTTGGGGACTTGTACGTACTAATGTAGTGGAAATGTTATTGGATGAAAAAAGTAAAACAATTTGTTGATTCAAAATAAGAATGTCGAATTGCATTCACAAAAGAGAACCCTCAAGGTTCAATAAGAATTATTAAAATTCAACAACCTTAATGGATGATATGAAATGAGTATAAAGAGACGACCCAAACTAACAAATGGTAGCATAATGAAACAACAAGGACTCAATTGACTGTATTATGAAATAAGAAATTAGGATGACAAAGCAATAATGAAGTTCCAGAAAGCCGCTAGTAATTAAGCCTTAGACTGATCACGAGACTCCAGATAAACCAAGGCACAATTTTGACTCCAGATAAACCAAGGCACAATCTTCTCAGCCATCACCTTCCCAGGGTCGGAAGCCTCGAATCGTCAACATCTGAATCGGTAGAAAGATTATCACCATGGGAAGGTAAAAAGATGTTTCACATTGGAACACAATGTGCAAATATGGCTTGGCAAATGGAAAAGGTATGCATTTGGATTCATCTTTTCGATAATTTGAATTGGACCGATCTTTCTATAAGAAAGTTAATTAAATTCACGCGTTGGGTACCTATCTTTTGTCAAAATAGCCCTATCTTTTGTTAAAATAGGCCACAAAAAATCACCAGCCTCAGACACTATATGGCAACGATGAACGTCAACATCAGCTTTCTAGAGTTGTGTATTAGACTCCAAGTTTTTAGTTGTAGCGTTGACAGCTTAAACACTAGAAATGAAGTCAATGGCCTACCGATGTAAGTGAGTCTGACTATGTAATGTAAGAAGATCCAAAGGGTAGTGAGACACAAAATCACGTTATGTGCAAATTCAGCCTGCAGAAGCTTTTGATCCCATGATTCACATTGTTGCCAACCAAACAATGAAGCAAATTTCTTAAGGGACTTCAATTTGATTGTCCACTTGTAGGTGATAAACACTATTAAAATTGAGAGAGGTATTGACAAAGCACACAATATTTACTTTTTAATCACATTTCTCTCATCTACCCACCCTACTTTTTAATTAGTAATCACTTACCATAATGACAAGTGTGTTTTTATATACTATTTTAGGCCATTTTACTTGAAAAATATTTAGCATATGAATGGATTTCTACATAGTTTTGTGTAAATATGGTCATTTTAGGTAAATTTTGGTTTGGATGCCACTGAAGATTTTGCTAAAGCGTTTTGGGAGTGAAATGGCCAAAATTGAAGAGTTTAGGACTGACTTGCATTTTTCAGAACAAAAAGATGCCTTCTATCAAGTATTTGAAAAGTATGAGGACCAAATTGAGAAACATCAAATAGTTTTAGACTATCATGAAAGAGTTGGAGCCATAAAAGACTGAATGTTAAGAAATAGAAGTGTAGGATAAAAAAGGAAAAAACTTATATCTGAAGGTTGTGATCAATTGTAACATGCTTGTTACAACCTGCCTATAAGAGAGAGAGATCGTCGTAGCTTGTGGTCATCATGTGTGGTGTATTCTACAACCTCTACACTGTCTATTCAAGAATGAGCTTTCTTTCCATATTTTGGGCCCATTTTTTACCTAAGGGAAAATGAGGTACTTGAAGAAGGGAGTTCGAAGATTGGTGCAACTGCGTTCTACCTTTATTTCTTCATCTTTTTTCTTCAAAAACCCGGTTATAAACTCATACTCTATGAACCTTATTGTTGTTATTTTATGATTGTGAGTAACTAAACATTTTTGTTGGGACAAACAATGAAGTAGTAGATGTTGTTTTGATTGTGCAGTTTTCCTCATGACTCTTCTCATATTTATGTACTTATTTTCTGTTGTAATCTTTATTTGCCCTTTTATATGAGTCTGATCAACTTATGATTGTGTTTGTGAATTCGTGAGGAAATCAAACGCTAAATTACCAATTTAGCACTTTAATAGAAAACATGAATTGCATAAAAGATAGAGATATATTTTTTTCATTTGTGTGAACACATAAATGGTTTCTTGTTCATTAATGCACTCTACTAAGTTGAAATTCGTATATAGATATAGCGGGTTTACTTAATTGGGTAGGTTTGGTTTTACTTGAAAAAGACTATCAAATGAATTTGTCAAAACCGATTGTGAGTGCATAATTGGGACTTGTTGGAATTGTATAATTAAAACATTTGACTACTGTGGATTCGTGAGTCTCAATGTCCTTACTTCGTATAGTTTTCCTTTTATTCTGTAATTTGCATATTTTACTTTTTAAGTGTGAGTGAAAAACCAAATTTATTTTTAGTTTAAAACTCTTTCTCATATAATAATTCCCTAAATTCTTGATTCAATTTGTCTAAAGCTAATATAGGTGTTAGTAGGTACGACTTTCCTTGTGGGATCAACAATCTGGACTCTCTTAGTCCTATATTCCTTGAACGGTATCATGCTATTGTGATTTTTGCCTATCAAGTTTTTGGCGCCGTTGTCAGGGAAAGTTTTGAGTTACTTGCTTACATTAAATTAATTTTATTGCTAGTTGAATCATTGTTTTATTTTATTTTCCTTTCATGATGATTCACTTGTTCTTTGTCCCAAGTGTGTTTTAGGTGACAAGAAGATTAGATCAACACCTTGTGATGGTTGACTATGGAGCTGATATTAAAGACTTGCCTCTATGGTTATTATAGGATAAGTTTGTTTCCCTACAAACTTCTCACATAGATATTGATGACATGCCTATAAAATTGTTTTGGGAACAACCAGCTGCACAAAACTTATATCCGCATTTCTACACTAACGATCTTAAACAAATAAAGTACCCAAATTCTTAGAAATTCCACCAAATTTGCAGCATCAACTACATCTACATTAAGAAACATCGATTCTTGAAGGGCTTATGAAACAATTTGGTAAAGTAACTTTACAATTTGTGAGTAAAGCTAATGGCTTCATGGAAGAAGATCGAAAAAATGAATGAAAGAACTAAAGATTCTTTTTGCCAAATAGAGATGGATGACAATAGGTAGGTAGTTGGACATAATGCATAAAATGATGGGGAAGAGTTGGCGGTGGTAAACTCTGAAATAGAACACGGTGCTTTACCAATCAACACAGAATTCATCTTAGTGGAACACAAACTATGTTGCACGACAATTTTAGAAGCACACATCAAGGGATTTGTATGATAGACCAGTTATTCAACTCAATGAAGTTCTAATTAAAAATGACGATCATGTGGAAGGTGAAGAGTTAGTAATAAAGAACAATATAAAAAAAACCAACATTGAATGATGTTGTGGCTAGCAACAAACTCTTTAATTTTCATGATTACAATAAAATTAATTTTTTGATTAATGCCAATGAAGAAGGGTACATCATTGAATTCAGGTTAGATAGTCTAAAGAGGTCAAGTTTTCCTATGCAAGGCAAGCTCTGATTTTTAGGATGGGAAAAGAAGGGTACAAAGTCATTCATAACAAGAAAAGCAAGATGTTCAAAGCATTGTTTTGAGTTCCGTAAAAGCAATCATCTTGGAAAAGTCGAGTTCTAGACTATAAATCGAGCGCTTAATGTGAGACAACCCATTTTTCTTTCCCTACTTTTTATTGTTTTATTTTCCTATATTCTAGTTTCTAATATTTTGCATTACATTTAGATTTAAAGCACATTCTCCTATTTTGCATTCATCACCTATTATGTTCTTACATTAGCATTTAATTTTCTACAGCTAATGTTGCGTTGATTGTCTAATTTAGAAATTGAATTTCAAAAATAAATAAATAAATAAATAACATCAGTTTGTAGCAAGTTGCAACATGCTTACTGTAGCCTAACACAAGCAGGTTACTTTCCTATGGCATGTGCCCAGGTTGTGGCAAGCATGATGCAACATGGGTAATTTAGGGCTAGCTTTTACATCTTCTAAATCTTAGTTCTCCCAATCTTTTATGCATGCTTGATACTCTTTTCTCTTCTTCATCCAAAACTCATTTCACTCTTGTTATGCATCTTTTAATTTGAGAAAAACTTAAATTTCACTTACCATTGTTATGACTACTGATTTGATAACTGCTCATTTATAACGACAAATTTCAAACTTATGTTAAATCTATACTACTCATGTCACATTATTATAATTTTTCATTATAAATCAATGTTAATAATGAGAATCAAACAGCCACTAAATCTGTATCATGGTTTGCATCTATTGAGTTTTATTTCTCAAAGTGTTTTCAGATTATAAGAGATGGCATAGAGGAATAATTTAGATGAGAGCATACACTTACCCCGTGAACACAAGAACTTGATGGCTATGTTATAACGTCTACTCCAGCCACAGGTACCATAACCTCATCCTCATGACATGTGATAGGAGAAGTACAACATTGCTCTTCAATATTAGCTGGGTATTATCCTTCTTTTTCCTTTACTTTACACTGAGGACAATTTAAATTTTTAAGTTTGTGGGAGGGTGTCTATTATGTTGATGACTTAGTTACTTTTATTTTTTAGTTTTCGTAGTTACTTTTGATATATGTTTCGGTTCCTCTTAACTTTTCAAACAAAAATTAATGAAAACAAATTTTTCGAAAAAAAATTCTAAATTTCGATAACTTTCATTCTAGCTTTTGTATTGGATAGTTTTGCAGGGTAGTTTAAGTGCTATATATTTGAACTATTGATTTTCATGATATGTAATGAAGCGTTACTACATCTACTTACTGTTTGTTTAAAAAAATGCTAATCTGTGTAAGATATGTTTAATATTGCACATAAATCACAATCACCGTGACTTTTCATTGGTTCATAAGCTGATTAGAATAATATTGAACTGAGATGAGAATTAGTATATCTGAGCTTTTGCTTCACCTATTTGCCAAATCCTTGGAGAGACTAGTAAGGTAAATGGATTCCGTGCATGTTGAATAATTGTATGGAGTGTTTTTGGTTCATCAATAGAAGCTAGACAATGAACAGATGCTAGCGATCTCATCCCTATTTGAAGTCTTGCATAGATATGTTAGGACAAAAAAGGCCTTTGATGTGTCTCTACTACTATTCGAAGCTTGTATAACTTAAGCAATTAAATCGTTAGGGGTCTCTTAAAACCTAGTGTCCTAGGTCAATCAAACCGAGAGTCATCGACCCAAAACTTACTGCAAGGGTCATATAAAAAGGCTCAGAGAAGAGATGGATAGCATAAAAGACATAGGAGGCGAGTGCGATAGGTGCTTTATTAGATTGTTTAATTTCTCCATACTAATAATTTATTGTGAGTTTTAGTATGTTAAAATACTTATTTATATTTAGTTCGTTTATTTGTTATAAGATCAACGAAATAATTTAAAAGAATTTTCTCCTGCAAAGGCCATCGGTGTGACCGCATAGGAATTTCTGTCTGCCGCTTCAACCCAGTGCGGGGGCACCATTCAGGCAATGTGCCCGCATTGCTTCTTTTGTGGGTTTTCGGTAGCACTGGTGTGGCCACATGAGGATGCGGTACAGCCGCACCGGTTCTTGCCCCTTTTTTCCCTTTCTTTTTGGCCCTTCAAGTTTTGTTGCCTGACTTCTTAGTCACCGAGCTCTAAAATTCTTGCAAAGTGCACGCGAACCCGATTCTTTTTAATTATTTCCTTGATCCTATAACAAATAAACAAACTATTTAACATAACAAAACTCACAATAAACTGCTAGTATGAGAAAATTAAACAATCTAATAAATTACCTATTAGAGTGAAATTGGAAAATGAAGGTGAAAAGGAAAAAAAGGGAGAAAAACAAAATGACTGAGAATGAGAAAAGAAAATATTTGAGGGGGAAAAAGGTGAAAATGGGGAAAAAAAAAGAAAAAGAAAGTGGGAAAGAATAGTTATTTAGTAAGATGAACAATAAAAGCAAGACTACAATTCTAAATACTGTGGATGTACATATCTAGTGAACTTGACTGCTCAGTAGATGTTGAGAAGGCTTGGCACTGAAAATTTGATAGGATCTCTACTGACCAAACTAGTGTTTTCATTGATTAGAGCCGGGGATTGAAGAAGAACTTGACGAAGGGAGTTTAAATATTAGTGCAATCGCGTTGTACCTTTATTTCTTCATCTTTTTTCTTCAAAAACCCAGCTATGAACTAATACTTTATGGATCTTATTGTTACTGTTTTTATGATTTATTAATAACTAAACATTTTTGTTAGACTTAGTTATATTATAATTAGAAAATATCACATTTCATTTCCAACTTAACCGAATCAAATTAAATGAAATTATTCAAATTTCTTTTGCGTTGGGTTATTTTTGACTCTTCCCCTTCTTTGAATTTTTAGTTTGATGTGAATTTTTTATTAGTACTTGTTTTAACAAGCAAAGGAGGGCCATGAGAAGAATAATTTTAAGTTCAAAATCTTTCGATCATTTAACGGTTATACTAAAAGAGTTTAATGAAAGGGGTAGATTATGCCAGAAAAGTTGAAATTGAAGGTGTAACTGCCATATTTGAAATGAGAGAGACGAAAAGAA
>CAVNYN010220650.1:0-24502 GCA_963692815.1 Nyctanthes arbor-tristis
AGTGAATTCACTCTGGCATGTCTACATAAAAGTGAATATAAAGCAAATGTTCCTCCTTCACCATTATCATCAGCCTTAAGCACAATGAACACATACTTTAAAAGGGGAATTAATGTTAATGTCCAGAAAACAAAAGAAAGAACCCCAAAGATTTCTTCATTGGACTCAGAGTGTTCTATATCTTCAGCAAAAGTACTCTTATATACATACAATGGTGAAATACTCAAATCCCCATATACTACACCCAAACTCTGATAAGCCAATGTCAATACCGTTCTCCAAGATTCTTTCTGCAAATCCCAGTAGAAAAATCCAATTAAAGAAATCAAATCAAGCTTAGTAATCAAGAAAATAATACACAATCTCACACCTATAACTTACCGTCACAAGATTCTGATATTTCCCTGTTTCAAGATCCATTTTAAATTCTCTCAGCACTCCACGAAAACCATTTCCTGTCCAAATTCAAGAACTTCTACTTTGAACCTTTCCAAACCACCCAACCCAGTTGAGAGCTTTCAAGAAAACATATAAATATGACACACAGACGTAGAGGTTCACGGTTACCAAAATTATATACATAAAAAAACTAAGAAAATGATAGTTTATTGGGACATTACCTAAACGTTACATACAGCAGTTCAACAGGATTAAGACAACAAAAAAAAAAAACAAAAAACAAACAGGGAAAGCAAGGAAACCCCACGAACTGTTTTTCCTCCAATAAATGCTGTTTAACAAAAGTTGGAACTTGGAACCTCGAATCACAGCATAAACAAAAAAAGACTTCAGAATATTTTGTTCGTGACAGTGAAAAGATGGTTTTATTTTATTTTAATTTTCTCAGGAAAGTGAGATATGGGTTCTGACTCCTTTTGAGTAGGTGGCCTGCTACTTTCTTTGCAAATGGATTTTTGTAGTGGTTACTGTGTAGTGCCGGTCTAATAATGTATAATATGACATCATATAGGAGTGCATTAAGACACATTATATGAGAAATAACAAACATATGATCATGATTATATAGTACCATATACATATATATAGTGTTATATATATGTCATTAGATCATTTTTGGGTTATTCAAAAAGAAACATATCTAGCGTATGTTTCTTGAGGTTAGGTTACTTCAGCTATTTCATATTTCTACTTTTCATTTTGATTACACAAAATTCGTTTGTACACTAAAAGGGGCTTTCAATTCAAAAGAGGTGACTTCATTTTAATGTAGTTTTAAATTAGTGTTATTTAAGAAGAAACAGACCTTATCTTGATCTTGATCATGAATTCGTGATCTCCTTTTTCGTAATTAATGTTTAACAAAGATCGTCTAACTAATAAGTTCAAATTAAAAACACACTATTAACCAAAAAAATTTTAAATTGTATTACTTGTTTCTGATGAATTTTTAGATAATTAGAGAGTTCGTGTGCATATTTATTATTGACCCAACTAGCCTTCTTGATTTAGTAATTTAAGGTCCACGAGTTCATAAAACAAGAGAAGAGGTTTGGTTTCATGAAGTTATAGAATTATTACTGGCATTAATTAAATATAATTAATTTTAAGTATGTTTTGAATGGTTGATTAAAGCTTCACGTCATGTTCCATGCGTTACTTTGATCTTAATTTTTGGAGGGGACTGGTGGCACGAATTAATGGAATGAAACCTTTGATGTAACCCAAGAGATGTCCAAATTGCAAATGATTTTCTTTCTTTTTCTTTTTCTTCCTTTTTTTAATCATTTTCAAAGGAAAAGATTTTCTATATCTATTGCCTACTTGTATAAGAAACTCGATGTCAGATATGGTCAAAGATTTAAAGTAGCCTTGTAACACTGTTATGAGGTCTTGTTTGAGAAAACTCTAATTAGACAGAAAAAAATGATAAAAAGAGCAAAATGTAGACTAAGAGCCAATAAGTTAATGAATAAATAGTGAAGCCGGAAAATAAAAACTTTCAAAAGATTAGTCATATGATGCCTAAAATTATTTAGAGAGAACCAGATAAGGTTCACAATGCATTTAAGTTGAAGGTGGACTTTCAATCGATTAATTTGTCCCTCAACCTGTACTGCCAATTATATGGTGCCCAGACACACCAATATGCTTGAGCCAAGCAACATGCTTGTGAAATGTTCATCGCTAGTGATGATAGAGTATTAAACACATTTTTCTTATACAATTGAGGAACATTGGGGACGCGTTTATTTGTGACTCCATCCTTCCTAATTTCACATGATAAATCAACAATTAAACATTAAAAAAAATGTATCTCAACTTCCATTTTTTATATTGGCATAAATATGTATATATGTTTCTTAATTGAGTTATCTTGTTAAAAGATCACTTCTTGTTATTAATATTATTATTATAAATTAATTCCTCCCCCACCCCCCGCTTTCCTTCATTAAGATTTGTCTTTACTGCAAGTTGATAATAATCAAATTAAATTCATTTATTTATGGGCCCATTAAATCACCTAACAAGACTCATCAGCCACCGATTGCACAATCTTATATGTTTATGAGTTTTGCCAACTTCAATTTAAAAATAATATATTGACTTTTTAATTATAGTTTGTTAGGTTCCGTCTTCTCCTTGAATAAGAACTGATAATAATTAATACACGGTTAAGTACAAAATAGTTTGCACCATTTTCAGTTCAATATTGAGTTTTGATAAAAAAATTCTCACAGAGATATGTTTGTGTTGAATTGGAGTTTAGAGTCTAAGATTCAAATACCCTTTTAAAATAAGCCAAAATGTACATTTTTTTTATTATCTACGTTGTTGTCTAAATTCAAGGGTGACCCTCGAGGTGTGTAGTTAGTGCGATCACACAGGGCATCAATATCCAAGGGGCACCATTTTTTTTTCTTTTGGGTTATAGATTTGACGTTAATATTTTAGAATGTCATTTATTAAAGAATATAGACACAATTTTTTGAAAAAGTTTAATGAAAGTTATTGAGTTAAAAATTTGAATCTATTTTATTATTTTAAAAAAATAAAACAATACATACCTTTGAAACTAAAATTTGTCGTTAATCATCAAAGGTAAAAAAATATATATATATTCATATCATAAAACCAACAAGTTAATAAAATAAGGGGCACCATAATAAAAATGATTGTTTTTAATGTGAAATACTATGATGAGAGTATGATTTATTTTAATGAAAAATGCATTATTTTGTATTATCATACAGGGCACTCAAATTCTTATGGCCGGCTCCTGTCTAAATTTAAAGAAGTTGATATATGTGGAAAAAGAATAGAAATTAAGAGTTTTTTTATAGTATAAATGAAAAGAAGCGTCCTTTAAACAATATGAAATACACAAAGTGCATAAGTTTGAAGACTAAGAAATTGTGACGTCGTCCAAATTGTAAATGAATTGTAACTCTCCAAATTGTCAATAAATTACTTGTAGGTATAAGAATGTTAAAGCTTAGCCACGGGCAGCGGTGACCAAGTTATGGACAACAATTAATTGTTGTTGGATATATATAGCGGGAATCCGAACGAATGGGAGGGCACAACTACTAGATTGTTTTTGACCAAATAATAATTAACACATTATAAGGTTTGAAAGTGGGGTCCTTTTCTCCTAGAAATATCTAGGGAAAAAAAAAAAAACAAGAATTTTCAAAGTTTTAAAGCCAACTTTTTTAATAGAAAAGTGGCCCGACCTTTTCGTTATAGCTTATCGGCGATGAAAATAATCTATTTGAATTCAACTCAAACAGTTTTTTTAGAAATCTGTACAATAATTACTATATAAGTTTGACATGACTCTCTGAGAAGCAAAACGACACCTAAAAATAAGAATTCACCCACATATAAAAACGCAAAAGTCAGGCGACATTATGATAAAGATTGAACGTTTCTCAACTCATGATTCATTAACAAACATAATTAACTGAAAAGTTTCCCTTAAAAAAAAAGAAAAAAAAATTGAAAAGTTGTATTTCTCTTTTGTGTTTCTAATATTTTGTATGAGTAAATAAATTAATTATTGAGCAATCTAATGATAATTATCGATAAGAATGTGTAGATATATATATAATAGTAAAAAGAAATTTGGGTAAAAAATAATTCTTTCTAGCTTCTAATAATTAATTGATGAAATATCTAAGTTGTGGTCCATTGACGAGACATACTTGCTGGTAAACGACAATGAAAGAGGATAACATTCGTTATGCAATGTTCTTATTATGAAGAAAATGATATAATTCCAGGCTTGTTGCAGGAAAATGTTTAACTCAATTTTGAAAAGTGTGTGTAAAAGCATAGGCTTGAATATGCAACAAAAGAGAAATGGAGAGGTAAGTTGCGGGTTTCTAAATCAATATTTTTAGAAGAAAGGACAAGATTGATATATAGCAAAGAGAGAAATGAGAGTGGGTAAACATGTCTTACACTATTAAATATTAATTCAATACGAGTTATCACCCTTTCTATTGTGAGAGAGTGATGATGGGAGTATAATGAATTTTCGTCTCTATGCCTCTGAAAGTATCCGGAATCGTACAAGTGGTTATGTATGACCTTAGGTAGCATGTATATATTTATTATGATTTAGTCATCAACAACAATGTGGAGAGGACACTAGAAAGAGAGGTCTGGTGAATGGTGAAGGACTCCAGTTGGTGGTGGTAGAGCATTAGGTAATATAAGGTGCGAGAGTTTGGTGGTTGAATAGAGCAAATCGAGTATAATATTATTCATATATTCATATATAATATAATCTCTATAGTTTTATTTTGGTATATTGATGAAGAATATTCACCAAATTACTTTAAAAAAAAAGAATATTCATCAAATTAATTTTCATTAAATTAAATTGTCATTTAAATAATTAGTTGCTTAATTGGGCATTGAAGATGACATTGACTAAAGAAACCCTTGCATGGTTATGTACATAATTAGGTAAACCATCAACTCTTTCTTGTCCAACATGCACCCAAGTTTGCTTATGTCATAGAAAACTCCAAAAATGGGGAAGTAATTTGCCATGCATGGATAGACGTGTTCATTATTGGGATGGAGGCCAAGTTTTCCACTTGTGAAGCACGTTTGTGATTTGCTAATTGCTGTGCTTGTTGAATAGGTTGAGCTAAAACGCTTGTTTGATTCTCATTATGACAATCAAACAATAATGAGAAGTTATAATAATTGAAATGAATAATGGAGATTAAAACTTGAAATGTATATTGATATTTGAGTAATTATCAAATTGATGATACGTGAAATTATAATTATAATTTAAAAGAAATAATTAGATCCTCGCCAGGTGCTTGATATTGACGTGATACATAACGTGCTAAGAGAACTATAAAATTTAAATAAATTTGACAAAGAGGTCATCTTGATAGAGTTTGCTTTATACGAATTCATTTGAGTTAATAACAATTAAATTGGGCAGAGACAAATGTTTTATTATGTAACATATTTCACATACAACTTATATACATCGTAATTCAACATATTCTATGTGTTAGAACTATTGTGAATAATCAAACCTACCACGATGAAGTCATCTTCCCCCTGTGCAGAAACAATATTGGTTAGCAACTTTTATTCTCCTTGTTGGGCCACTTTAATTATAATGCAAAGCTATAAGTAAAAAAAAAAAAAAATACTTGAAGAAGTTACCTAATTTTTGGTGCTTGCCTTTGTTTACATCATGACCTAATTTTTGAGTGCTACCTGACTTTTATCCCCACTCATGAATCACTCATGTACCTCTGATGTAGGGGACATTGACACCACCAGTTGACCAAAAACATCCTTGTAGCATGTTTGGCTAAGCTTAAAAGTAAATTTGAATCCCAAAAGTTACACTTCTCCCAGCTTCTCCAGCATCTCGTTGTCCAAACGGGGTCTTCTAGTTAAATTGTTGCAACAAAATACTCCATTCTACTAGCAGTAAATAAAGTTTGAACTTCATATCATTTCACTTCACTCAAAAAAAGGGGAAAAGTTTGAATTTATTATTGCTCATATATCATCCAGTTCAGCACATTCAACTAAACAATCAATACATGCACGTACCATCCAAATTTTTATAGATTGAAAATCAAGAATTAGAACAAACAAAGGCATCCATAGCTCAAAACTTAAATGAGGATCTCAATAGCAGACAAAGAAAATGCACAACGTGCATATTTGATATGTAATATTCAAGTATACTAACCTCTTTATTCTCCCTTTATTCTCCTAATTTTACCTATCACTGGTTTGACAACTGCTCAGTTACAACCATATATTTCAAACCTCTTTACATTTTCAACACACATTCTACTTCTCTTCTCTTTATAAATTCACCAAATTTTTACAAATAAAGATGTTCAAACAAGCTTTAAATTGGACAATACAATAATCGAGAGTATTTTCTTTTGCCCTTTTGCCTTAGGGAACATGGCAAAGCGTGATACTTGTAAAATAATTATCTCACGCTTCATGCAACTTCTAGTGCAGAATCAAAAGCATGCTAATATGTTAAAGAAAAATCCAAAGATGAGAAATTGCTTCAGACCAGGTATGTTTTTGAAACTTGGATTACGTTCATGTGAGGAACCCTCATTGTTGCAGCACCACCTCTGCAGTTATGCCTCAAGAATGCATAGAAGTAATTTATAACCAGTTTCTTGAAGAACCACGAGTTTTTCTTTGCTCTCACGTCACCATGCCCCAGCAAGTATGTGAATCCCGATTTGGTAGCTTCTCTAAGAGCAGATAGCTCATATTCAAGACTCGGATCTTCATCTGCAGACATGGCACTAACTGGCAAGTTTAATGGAGATTCTCCTGGTACCGAGGTTCCGGTTTCTTCTGATCTTTGACCGTGCATTAGTGGGACCCTAAGTTCCCCAGTCACATTACCATCGTGGATGTCGGACTCCCGTGACCTCGTAGAAATGTTGTCAAACTCCAACTCGCACACGGCACTCTCTATGGCTAAATCTTGAGCCTCTTTTCTTAAAAATCTTTCAAGGCTTTCCACTAAAAGTTGCTCAAACGCATGGTGATCTTCTTTCCGAATGTCTTTGTAACCGTATCGGGCAATGCACTGGAACATATGATAGTCTCCTGGGCATAACCTTCTGAAAAGAAATCTTTCCTCTTGCCGGACAACAGGTATCGGGACATATTTGATGCAGACAAAGACAATGGTGGAATGAATGGCAGGAAGATCCAGCAGAAACTGACCTAAAACAGAAGGAATGCCGTGGACGAGCTCATTGTATAACAATCCAATCCCAGGGGTCCGTAGTGTCCCAAGAGAAGAGCCGAGTTCAATCATGAAATCCATAGAAATCTTTTCCCTGACCTCACTTTGGTACTTCAACACACTTCCATAGTTCCAAGTGTACATAATACAGAGGAAGACAGAAGCAAAGACTAGTGGAAGCCAACCTCCCTCTGTGATCTTGGACAAAACCGCAGACATGTAAATTAGCTCAATAGTCCCAAATACAAGAGGGAAACAGAGAGCAAGAAACAAGTTAGTTTGCCATATTAGAAGCATGACAAGTGTCACAAGGGTAGTGCTGACAAGCATGACACCAACTTCAGCAATGCCTGCAAAGACACAATGATGGCGTTAAAAATGTCAAATGCATCCTGCATGTCTCCCTTCTTTTGAGGATAGGCTTCTGGATGCGAAGTGATGATAAATTCAAAATTCACTCTTGAGTTTATACTAGATCAGTAATCTGGCGGTAAATCATGCTTGAAAATATTCAGGCAAAGTGGGAAGTATATACGTCGAGAAGTAATAATTCAAACAAATAGGTAACTCCAATCTAGTAAAAGGAGTGGGAAATGGGATTGGTCGAGGAAATGTCATCTCTCTCTCTCTCTCTCTCTCTCTCTCTCTCTCTGTGTATGTGTCACACACACACAAACAGAGTTCCAAGAAACTGGACTATTGCAAGAGGAGTTTTTCAGGGGAGACATAAGTAGAATCTTAGGATTGACATCCTGGAACAAACTCAAGGAAGATTTGCATAAAAGATGAAGATTAATTCTGATAAGACTAGGCATATGCATCAAATGGGTGAATGAAGAAGAGAAAATCCCTGAACTCTTAAACAAAAACTAACCATAGGCATTCGCTATGTCCGAAGTGCTCCTGAAGGATGCAACCACAAGAATGCACATGACCATCAAAAACCAATTGATGACAGGTATATAAATTTGACCCATTAATTTTCTTGAAGTGTGAACTATTTTCAGCCTTGGGAAGCACCCTAGAGCCATGGATTGCTTGATGCATGAGAAAGAAGCAGATATCATAGCCTGACTAGCAATTATAGCAGCAATTGTAGCTATCACGAACACTGGCCAGAAAAGACTGGCTGTATAGTTGGCAAAATATAAAACGTCAAATGAAAAAAAAATTAATAATAATATCCAAAAGGAATTTCCTGTTGAATTGACAAAGAGGAAAAGGAATCAGACCTGGAACAGATTCATAAAATATTGTATCTGCTGAATCAGGATGTTTCATAAGATATGCAGCCTGACCCATGTAAGCTAAGAGGAGGCATGGAAAGACGACAACTGTGAAAGCAATCTGCAGAAGCGGGTCAATGTATAGCATGCTATTTTACAGTGAAGACTTCTGAGCATGTTTGTGAAGTAAGTAACTTAAAGAGTAAGTTTGACTTAGTACAACCAAACATGCTCAAATTGAATGTTACATTTAGGTAAGTCAGCCAATGCAATGAAAAAAAAACCTGTATGGATGGCACTGAGAAATGACCTAAATCGGCAAACATTGCTTCAGCACCTGTAAAAATTAGATTCCTAAAATCAATGCTGACATTCTTACAGGGTAAATAACTCAGTAACATAATATTCTTATAAATATATAATTCCATTTTTATGTTGCAGAAGACAATAAAACCAACTTGAGTGAATGTGGAAAATGTACTGCACACTCGACTCGACTGACCAGTGATGCATAGAACACAACCACCAAGTGCTGACCATGCCTTGACACCATTCTTCTTGAAGAACAGATAGATATAGAAGGGATTGAATGCCCTTACAACACTAACATCATGCTTAAACAGATTGTAAACTCCAATAGATCCCAGACTAAAGAACCATAAAGCAAGGGCAGGAGCAAATGTGAATCCCACTTTGCTCGTTCCAAATCTCTGTATGATAAATAATCCGACAAGGATAACAATTGAAGTGATGACGAGAGCATCTGAAAAAAGAGAACAATCACGCAACGCTTAGAGAAGGGCAGCAGATAGAACTGGACATGTAGAAAAAAAGACAATATATTATATTTTCCAAGATGGCCCCTTTTTTGGACCAAACATGCACTAAGTATATGGCACCATTTTTCCCAAGAAAATGCCACCAGCAACCGTAGCTAGCTTAAGAAAGACTGTAAGCAAATTGAAAATTTTCATCAGAATCACTATAATAATATTTTGGTGGATAGCATATACACTAATAGAACGACTGGTTGTCAACCGATAGTGGCATATGTACAAAGGCAAAATAATTCAGATAACCAGTAGGCATTAATCCTGCTTTTAAGCTGTTAAACAGAAATAGCAACTAGAGCTGAAGAAATATATGCTTACTCACCAGTACCAAATCCTGGAATACGAACCTGCAGGCCACTCACAGCAGACATGACTGCAACCAAATGGGATCGTTACAAGATGATAACATCAGGTTACAAATTACTATTTGTAGATCATTTATTCTTGAAGCTCATTTACCATCAACATCCATTTAGACAAGTAATAGCAGAAGAGGAGGTAGGGGACCTTGGCTGCCCCATGTATTCTGGTTTTTTTCTTTTTCCCATGTTAGCAAACTACTTCTATTTCAAAAGAGAAATAAAATGAGTGAAAATGAATGGCGGAGATCTATGTAGTACATGGGTCCCATCAAATACGTGGATGTGATTGGTTTGAAGACTTTCTATTTGGGTAATTGGCGCAAAACGTCCCTACCTTTCAGTTCGTTTGCGCACATCGTCCCTACCTTTCATTTCTTGGCAATTACACCCCCACCTTTGCATTTTTTGGTGCAATTCATCCCTGCCGTCACTTCCGTTATTCTTTCCGTTTGTCATTCTTTTTTTCTAATATTATATATATATATATATATATATATATATTATAAAGACTAAATTAATGCATTTATTATTATTATTTTTTGTATTTTCAAAAAATTAACGCATTCAAATCTAAATACGCCAATAAAATGCTAGATAAGATTAAAGAAGAGAAGTGTGTTTTATTTTATTATGTTGTTTTACAGGGTTCAGACTGATTAATAAATAAGCGTATAGTTAAAAAAAATATAACAAGCAAAATAATTAACAACGTTGCCGCCTAAATAAAACAAAATATAATTTGATTCTCTGATAATTTTCTTGAATATCACACACAGACACACACACACTCTTCAACTGTCGAAACCCTGTAAAACAACATAATAAAATAAAATACACTTCTCTTCTTTAATCTTATCTAACATTTTATTGGGGTATTTAGATTTGAAAGCACTAATTTTTTGAAAATATAAAAAATAATAATTAATGCATTAATTTAGGCTTTATAATATATAGATAGTATTAGAAAAAAAGAATGACAAACGGAAAGAATAACGGAAGTGACGGCAGGGATGAATTGCACTAAAAACTGCAAAGGTGCAGGTGTAATTGCCAAGAAATGAAAGGTAGGGACGATTTGCGCAAACGAACTGAAAGGTAGGGATGTTTTGCGCCAATTACCCCTTTCTATTTTGAAATAAATATAATTTACTAAAAGTGACTTGTATTTCTTTTATAAGAGAAGGTCAAAGGGGCTTTGTGCAATGCCTAATAAATTATCTCATATAATTTATATTTAATTATATGAGCCAAACGATTCAAACTAATCTTATTAAAAATAATAAATAAGTAGACTTATAAGATGGGAACACAATCTAATTACTGAATCTATTTGTAGCAGCCATTTTAAACTTAATTAAATTGAGCATGCCATTTTACATTTTTCAATCTAAAAGATATATTGTAAAGTTGATGGTCACAACTTGAAAAAGGTACCGAGAATGAGTAAGAACATAACTTGAGATTAAGCCCAAAACAGGCGACACCAAAATGAGAATTAAAAGATAAAATAATCATTTATCATATTCATTTCTAGCACTCAACTTATTACTTGAATTCAATGTTCAATTGTTTTTCAATCCAAAAGATGCATTTTGGAATTTTTGTATGATTATTTCAAAATGCTACTGAGAACCTCCCCTGTTTAGTAAAGAGCATAACCAGAAAATAAACAAATTATATGATAGTGGGATTAGAATTTGAAATGTGAAAATTAAATTAAAATTCATTTTTAGCAGTAATTTTTCACTTGGTATTTTGAGTTCATTATTTAATGGATTTTCTATTCAAACGATACATTGCAGAATATGTCATGAATACTTTGAAACAGTACCAAGTTTTATAATGACAGGTAAAGATTAGAATCCCAAAAATAAGCTGAAAAAAGGAATCTCAAAATGAGAATGAAAATAAAAGAAAACGTAAGAGTACTAAATTCATTTCTTACCATCATCTAGGGGTCCTCGTCAGGGTTATTATGAGAGATTTTTTCCCCTTTAAGTAAAGAAAAAAAATGTTTTCTTTGAAATAACATGTCCAAAATGATTCTGGAGAAAATTGATTTAAAAAAAAA
Organism: Nyctanthes arbor-tristis; assembly: GCA_963692815.1. NCBI lineage: Eukaryota > Viridiplantae > Streptophyta > Magnoliopsida > Lamiales > Oleaceae > Nyctanthes > Nyctanthes arbor-tristis. The sequence continues at coordinate 11,733 of CAVNYN010220650.1, forward strand.
AATGCTGTCAAAATAACTCTTTTAGACTTGCCATTTAATGGTTTTCCTAATTTGAGAGGAGCACCGCGAATAAATGAGACAATCTGATAATTTTGTGATAATTTTATGAATGCTATACTCCATCCCCATCCAACCCCCTAACCCCAAACTGTAATTATTTGAATGGGTGGCACTTCCCCCAATGGTGGTGGCGTGCAAAAAGTAGTGTCGCCTTGAGAGGAGGTGCAACAAATCGACACCTTGCGCCATTAAGGGGTACTGCAATTGCAACGCTCCCCCATGGTGGCACTGCGATTCACAGTGCCCTGCCTTGTGTTAAGCAAGTTGACTGATAATTTAAAAAAAAAAGACTCAAAACAAACTTCGGTAGGAAATTCAATAATCTTGTGATAATTTAATGATTTTGCAGTATGGACTATAAACTCATTGATTTAATGGTTTGACAGGTGAATTTGAATCCTTTGTGCTATCTATTTACTAAAATGGAATAATCTTGGTTTTAGCTTGCATTTGGTTGAACAAAACTGCTGGTTAACTTCACTTCTCTGATTTTCAAAACTGCAGACCAGAAGTAAATAATGCTTATTTACCTGATATAGCTGGGGTCAAAATACCATCCCCTATGATCATGGACGTTCCCATAAGTACCAATAGCAAAAGAACGGTTTTCAGAGAAGACTTGTGTTCCAATATCTCTTTAATGTTCAAAGCCCTCTCCAATTCTGGAGTGGGCAATTTGAGTTTGAAACTGGAAATGTGTTCATCTGCCTGTTGACGGTTTGGAAGAAGATTAACTTTTGCATACCTGCAAATCAGTGAGTATAATGCAAATGTTCCTCCTGCCATTTGAACAATAAAAATCATCAGCAATATGATCTTCCAGAAGATTCAAAAGCGTGTAAGATAAATAAATCAAAGAAAAGATCTCACACCTTCCCCATTATCGTTTGCCTTGAGCACCACAAACACATATTTTGTTAGAGGAATCAGAGCAATTGTGTACATCACTAGTGATAAAGCTCCAACGACATCAACATCTGACGTGAGGGGCACCTTGCTGAATACATCAGCAAAGACATACAAGGGACTCGTTCCCATATCTCCATACACGACACCAAGTGTTTGAAATGCCAGCGCAAATGTCCGCCAAAGAGAGGCATCCTGATTAAAGTGACTATATGTGACTAACGGAATTATGATAGATGCTCACATAAATATTATCATTTGAAGGACATCTAGGTGTCAATTTTCTTGTAAGCTAAATGATGCAGAGGATAGTAAGTTCAAGAAGCTTTAAAGAACTAAATGTGCATAAGGATTTTCTCTGAAAAAAATATAAGAGAAACCTTCTGATTGCAACATAATTAGACTACTATTTCATAGTTTCTTCACCAATAACTCCAGTTCGCTGTTCAGATTTTATTCTTGAAGTCAACAGTATATAATTTTAAGCATATAGTGGGTATGGTAACACAATTTGGCACTAAATTGCAGCCTTCATTTATGGTTGTTTGTTGTGAATCCTGGAGATGTAAGCTCGCTATATTAGGAGGGGCACGTGGTAAAGGCAATTCAGACTTGGCACTTCCAAGTTTACAGTTGATACCTGCTTTTTGGCTCATCAAGCTGTTCTTTGTACATTATGAGTCAGATGTGGTTTTATGTTTCAAAAATCACAATTCATTTACCATTACAATTTACAATTTCATGGATTTGCTAGTCATTCCGGACCCATATGTAGTGGAAATCGAAGAAGTGATGACACTTAATTTTTTATGGTTTATCCAAAACCAATTCAAACCAAAATCTTCCAATAATTAAGATATCAGAAAGACGGGAACAGCATATGCATATCACTTCTGCACAGTACTTCGGCAATGAATCCCTTTCTAAAACAGTAGCACAGGCGTCCTATAAAGTAAGAACTAGCATAATAAGCAATTAATTCCTTTACTGAATCATTTCAATGATAATGACTTTTACCTTGTTATGGTGACCATCAGAGCCAGTAATTTCCATTGCTTCAACGTCAAAGGAGTCGACTCTTTTAGGCTTCTTCACCAGCCTTCTTCTAACAGATCCATATCCTTCCCTAATCTCTTCATCCCCCATGAAAGACCACGGTGGGGACTCAGAATCCACTTCACTTCCATCCACCCACCTCAACGACTCCCCACCACCAGCACCTCCGCCACCACCACTAGATTTCCCCAGTAACCCCTCACTACTCTCTTCAATCCCCTCCTCTTCCATTTCCTCCTCCCTAATGTACCAAAATTGAATCTTTAACCCCAACAGTTGCTAGAAGGGACAATCTTTAGCTCTTTTCTCTCCCATCCACTGGTGCTATTTCTTGATGCACCAAAAACAACCGTATGCCCCAACGGCCAAACCCAAAAGTTGTTCAGCGAAGTTATCCGTGATTATTTTCTTACAAAGCTCCGAACACCCAGCTACCGAAACAACTTTCTTCTAGTTCGTTCTTAATTCCCCCCCCCCAACTTGCGTAGTGCTTTCAGCTAAAAGACGTAAGCAGGACACGGACACACACACACACACACTCTCTCTCTCTCTCTCTCTCTCTCTCTCTCTCTCTCTTCTGTGATTGAGGTCTGGGAAACGTTGTGTGGGTTTTTACGGATAAAACTTGCTGGTACGGAGTTCATTCAAATAGAGACAAAAACAATCATGATAATAATTGAGGTTAAATATAATATAATAATATAGAGCTCGTTTGAAGTTGTTTATTTTTTCAATTTATAAAAGAAATTTATAATGAGTGGTAATGAGTAGTGTAGATTTAATTGAAGTTTGAAATATGTGGTGAATGTTAAGTAGTTATCAAATTAATAGTTAAATTATAGTAGGTTAATTTATAAAGAGAAAAAATAAAAAAATTCAAATAAGCCCATAATGTTATTATTAGTGTGTGTATATATATGTGTGTGTTATTATTAGTGTGTGTGTGTGTTGGGAACGATAATATGAAAATAATTGAGGTTTTCTTTTTTTGACCACAAAATAATTGAGGTTAAATTTATTAATAATATTATTAGTATATTAGAATATATATATAATATATATAATAATTGATGAGTACTTCTACAAAACTAAGTAAGGCTTCTTATAAAGGAGCTTTACTCTTATTTGGCATAAATCTAATAAAAACAGCTCCACACTGTGTATGGCTGATTTTGTTAGATTCGCCCTATACTGTGTGGGGCTATTTTTATTAGATTCGTGCCAAATAAGGGTAATGCTCTTTTATAAAGAACCTTATTTATCTTTTTATAAAATTTCAATAATTGAGGTTAAATATATAATAATATTATTAGTAGTGTGTGTGTGTATATATATATATATATGTTAGGTGAATTGACATAATGTTATTGGACATCTGGCTCTAAATTCAGAGTCATATCTGTTTCCTTAGAAAATTACTTATAGGACGGCGGTTTTGACGAATTCAGTCCACTTTCTTGCATGATTCTATATATTAATTAAAATTTATAACAATTGAGGACAAGTCACAGTAACAAGTGGACATAAACAACTATAGAACAATGAAGTAACACTGAATCGAAAATATATGATAACATGAATTGCACTATTGTCCTACTCAATTTTCCCTTAGATGACTATATAAATTCGATTGAGAAAACTTTACAACTACCTAGTATCAGCTAAACTCATCATAAAAAGAAAAACAAAAAACTAATCACGGTGCTTATTCTCTCTAGATTTTTATTTATTAAAAAGTTAATTAACGTGTCAAATATCAACTATATATTCTCTATTTTTCATATTTTTTATGAATTTTCTCCACTTCTCTATCATACATTCTCCTAAATAAAATCATTTTTTTCATGATGATAATCTAATGAGAATAACCTCACAAGAAATAAAAGCTTTTAAAAAAAAGGGGAAAAAATGGGGAGAGAGAATAAAAAAAATAAAAAATAAAAGGAATGACTTATGAAATTTTCTACTCTCCCCTTATTGGGGGGAATCGGGTGAGCCACACATGATCCCCCTTATTCCCTCCCAATCAAGGGCGCCACATATAGGGGTACTCTCTCTAGGGAAGAGTACTCTTCTCCATAGACTAACTGAAGGACTGATCGGCTGAACTTATAATTATTTTTGAAAAAATGGAAAGAAAACTTGAATTTGAAAGATCTGGCCCAATGGACCATTCAAGACTGAGGCCCAAACAGGACACTCACGACGGAGGCCCAATAAGCCCAGAAATTTCACCAGTTTCCCTAATAAATTAGGGTTTTTGATTAAAACTCACAGTGCTCCAAAATAATCAAAATCAAAATTTCTTTCCCGGTAAGTTTCATTTTGTCACAATTGAACCATGCGTGCATGAGCATATGTAAAATTTATTTTGTAAAAGGTAAAAGATGAGAATTTTTGCAATTTTGTTTTTTGGCTGTGATGTAGTGAGATAACACACAATGTCTCGAGTTTACGTGGGTAATCTGGATCCGCGGGTGTCTGAGAGAGAGTTAGAGGACGAATTCCGCGTTTACGGCGTTCTCCGCAGGTATATTTTCGCTCTTCTGTGACATCCACTATTCTTTAAAAATTCTAGCTTTTGGTTTAATTTTCTGCTATTTTATTGTGGATATTGGGCTGAAGTGATAAATTTTGGTCGTTTCAGTTAGGAAAAATGTGTTATGTTATGATTTAACCGTTATTTTGAAAAAAATAATGCAGTGTATGGGTTGCTCGAAGGCCACCAGGTTATGCCTTTCTTGAGTTTGATGATAAAAGGGATGCCCTGGACGCAATTCGGGCGTTGGATGGTAACCATACAGAGATGTTCAAGGCACTCTGAATAGTTCACTTGTTTGGTCTTGATCTATTATGTGTGTTAATTCCATTTTTCTTGTTAATCACATTTGACTCTGTGTCATGAACAATGTGTTTCTCAGCCACATGAAGCTTTCTAATACACAAAGCTTGATGCTTGCCAGTTTTATTAGATTCTTTTTCCTTTTTTCTCTTCCTTCCCCCATATTATGGGCACCCCTTCGCATGTTCTCAATCGATCCAGGGACACAAGAATAACATCTTGAACTTGCAAAGTTGATGTCTTTGCAGGAGGTTGTTATACTTAGAATACAAAGAAGGTAGTGTCCCATTCCGATTCCAGCATAAGTTTTAAGTGGCCAAATTTGTCATAGCCAACCTGTTTGCTTTTACCATGCTCAGAAGCTTGAATCTTAAACCAAGTCTTGTTGCTCAATAGCCAATGGAATCGATAATATATGCAGTCTTTGCATTGCGGGAATGCTGTATATATGATTTTGGAGAACCTTCTTAAATCCCTATGCTTATATATATGCAGGCATGCATACACATACATTAGCGTGTATCTATGTATGTGGATCTGAGGAAGTGGTCGGGCATACACATGCATGTGAAGTGCTAGGAAGGATTAAATAATATTGTCTGAGTTATGCTTAACAGAATTCTGATGTTTCTACTTATGCGCCTTATGACTTAAAAGGGAAGAATGGGTGGCGGGTGGAGCTCTCTCACAATTCAAAGGGAGGTGGTGGAGGCCGTGGTGGCCGAGGTCGTGGAGCTGATGATTCAAAATGTTATGAATGTGGTGAACCTGGTCATTTTGCCCGAGAGTGTCGCTTGAGAATTGGTTCGCGGGGGTTAGGAAGTGGCCGACGCCAAAGCCCCGGTCCTAGACATCGTAGCCCTAGTCCTCGACGCCGCAGAAGTCCAAGTTATGGGAGGAGGTGATTTTTACTTCTTTTTTCCTCTTTTTTTTTTTATAATTATAAAGAAATTGAATAAGCCCATGTTTAGCATTGATTTTTTAACTCACTTTTCACCACACCCATTTTCATCCATATAGTCTTTAATTAATATATGAATAATGCTATTTGCCGGTCTCCAGTCTATTTGACATTTTCTTATTGGATTTTGGTTAGATCGATGTCTCCATCTGTTTATGATTATCCACCCATCCTCCAATGTAAAAATGCTAGTTAGACTCGAGACTAGTCTCCAGTCTAGGTAAATAGCACACTTTTTATAAATAAATATATATATATTAATTATTTTTTCACATTCTCTCATGACTTCCCACCTTCTAACCATAATTTTTTTTTTAATTAAAAAAAATCGCTTTTCACAAAATCACTTGAAAGATCAATTCCATATTTCCCCATTCTGCTGGAATAAAGGGTAGCTTGGAGGGCTGGAATTATTCTAATATTTCACTTGGGTTATCTTAACTTGAAGTTTTTTGAAGATCAAATGAAAATTTTACATTATGGTAAGAGAAGTTAAACAGAATGACCTTGTTATGTAGGGTTCTTATTGGTTGTGCATCCAAAATTTCGTTTGTATCACTATTTTATTTGTACACGTGTCTATTCTGCTTCCTGGTAAGCACTTGCTGGGAGCAATAAGAAACACCTTTCCCCTACAGTTTCTACTATATTTGAAGTGGCCATTGTATTCAAGTTACATTCTTATAATGTACTGGAACGCTGTTTGGTTTTGCCTTAAAAATTTGCCTTTATCAGTAACTACGAGTGGAAATAGTGGATTGTACCATAAACATGTAAATTATTTTCCTTCAGTAAGGCTGCTAGCATGGAAATATGAAACTAAACTTTCTGATTTGTCCCCTGGAGAAACCTTTCTGAAAATTGTGTCACATTACATCTTGAAGTTGAATTCTCATATTATCTACTGTGAAAAAGCTTGTGATCTCATTCTGCAGATGTGCAATTTTCCGCTTGATTATGTTTTAGCTCTTGAATGGTGGATGGTATTGCATTTTTATCCAGCACTGCTAGGACCAAATGTACATTGCTTATGGAATTGGGTGTATATTTTATTTGTCAATAGAAGTTGAGTCTTTCATATTGAATTTTGCACTAGTGCAACTTCAAGTGGCTTCCTTTTGGTATAAAAGATTGAATTCTGCTTTCTTCCAAGAGTTGTTGTCACATCATAGATGGAGCGCATGAAGTTGCATAACTTCTAATCTAATAATAAAAACGATCTAGTTGATGTATGGTGCATGATAAACTATCAGTCTCTGCATTCTTGCTTGCTGATGTTAATTTAAAGATGCTAATCTTTTCTTCTTTTAGGGGTGTTGGAATTCCCACTATTCATTACCTTTTAGGATTTTGCTAGATGCTGGGTGCACTAAGGTGCAAGAGATTTTCCTTAAGAAAGAAAGAGGAGATGCTGCTCTGATGCTTTTAAATTGCTATCATTTATGGGCGTACTTGCATATTGTTGCAGGAGCTATAGCCCTGTTGGGAGAAGATCTCCACGTCGCCGCAGTATATCACCTCGTGGTGGCCACAGCAAGTCATCCCCATACCGTGCTGGTCACCGTGATTCACCATATGCTAATGGGTAATTAATCTTTCTAATTTCTCTTACATGCATTGATTAATTTGTCCCCGTTTTGCTTCATGCGGGTTTCAAGTAACGCCTTTTGATGCATGCAGCATATCACCTCCCCGTGGCTACAGCAGGTCGCCAGTACACCGTCATGGTCATCGTGCCTCACCTTATGCAAACGGGTATGTTGTCATGGTCTTGCACACATAGCTCACAGGAGTATCCAACTTAATAATTGGATGCTCTGAGAGAATTTTGCATTTTAGCCTCAAATCTTGATGATTGCCCCATATCTTGGTGCTATTATTGACTAAATATAGAACTGTAGTGAAGGGCAAAATTAGACAGCGTTCACTCAGGAAAAGGAAAAGACCTAACAGCCTCCATAAATTACCTATTGACTGGGGTTGTTTGTCTTATAATTTTTTCTTGTGCACATTGTTATCTTTGCGTTTTATCTTTTTTTTGACTTATGATTTGAATTTCTGCCCCTCAGTCTCCTCTCCCTCCCACAAAGTAGTTGATTGAATAAATGGATGAAGCAACAGCTGTTCCTAGTAATAATTCTCATATATAATGATATATGTTGAAACTTATATGATTTTGTGTGGGTGGCAGAGATTAAAGTAGAAGCAGGATCGGACAACAAGTTTCAGCGGCGATTTAGAGATTGCTATGATGTAATCTGATAAGCTTGAAAAACAGAGTACTACCTTTTATCTGTGTCAGGACACTGTGATATGTTTGGAACCTCATCTTAGATGGCTTATTTACTAAGTTGCTGCAAAAATGATGCACTGCCCCCCAAATTGTTACTCTAGTCAGTTCTTCAAATCTGGAGGTCTATTTATATTTTGAATCATCCACATGGTGCTATTTATATGCTACTTATTCTGCACTCCTTTGTTCTAAATATCTATATTTTCTGTTTTTGAAGCATGATTATCAGCTAAAAAGGCATCATTAAGCCACTTTCTGCTTCATAGTTGACTCACACTCTAGCAACGTCAGTGCTTCTGTAACGTCACATCTTCTACTTCTAGTTGCTCCTTGTGCTTCTTAGTATATAATTGAAATTGCAAGTCCTCCACTTTCTCTCTGGGTAAGCCGGTGGATTTGCTGCAAAAGCTTTTATAGTTAAGGCTCTCTCTCTCTCCCTCTCTTCATTTTGGTTGATGTTGAAGCGGTTCATGGGTTCTGGCCACCATTATTGAAGATGCATGGATGGCTAGTTACTCCAAAGATTACAAGTATGTTTGGTAAGCAATCTACCACCGTGAACAAGATAGATATCGGCTACTCTTCATACTTGTATGCAACACGGGCCTCCTAAGGTTGCTCCATTCTCAAAATAGTTGTCGTCAACCTTTTTACAGATCGGAAGAGCACACTAGTGGAGCTCTCCTGTTGAAGTCATGAATTCTTCTTCTACCAGATAAATAAGTGGATCACTGCTACCCCTCTATAGAGATGGGTAGATCTCTAGTGGAGCTCTCCTGTTGGAGTCATGAATTCTTCTCCCACGACCCTAGTAGATCTATGCTTTCATAACCTGTTCAAGTGATTTGTACCATTCCTGGTTTGTGGTACGTTGCCCAGTGACTCTGGCTTCTGTTATGTGTGCAATATCCACTTGCAACACTTGCACGAGTAATTCAGGAATTCGTTTGTTCTATGTGTGATAGGCCATCTAAACAAGATTTTTAGTTGATTCTTTGTTAATACTGTCGATAAATTATATAATATAGTTTACCAAGTACATTAGGAGAAAGGGTTAATTTCGCAAATTGTCCCCAACTCGTCCCTAATCTTTGTTTTCACTCTACACAGCCCCACCCCAACTTTTAATAAATGCACATAGCCCTCCGGCGGCCAATCTTGGGAGGGGGTGGGTTTTCTTTTTTTATTTTAATTTTTTTATTATTTTTAAACTTTGTTTTAAAAAAATTTTAAAAGTTTTAGGGGTATAATTGTCATTTCGTTGAAAATTTTTTAGAATAGTGGAAAAATGGACGATTTGTGTATATTTATTAAAAGTTAGGGGTTGTGAAGTGTGAAAACAAAAATTAGTGACGAAATTGATTCTTAACTCAAAGATTAGAGACGATTTGTAAAATTAACTCTAAAGGAAATGGTGTCTCTATTAATTATTTAATGAAATTCAAGCCTATGAGGAATAGTTATTAGTTGCCAAATAATTGAGGGATCACATGATTCGCACCAGAGATGGATAAATAAAATATTTGTGAAAAGGACACTAGTAGAGATAAAGAAGTGGGCACCTTGCGCTTTTTTCATTTTAATGTTTAATAATTCGTAAATTTCACCAGCGGTCCTTCAACTTTTACAGTTAAGTTACTTAACTTTAACTCACATTATTCAACTTTGTAGCAATTATGGAGCTTCATCAACTTTTCTCTTAATGGGTCTAACTAGTGGTAGTTTAAACTTATCAACCTTTCTTGCATACTTCCTGATCATCAATTAAGTCCACGCTATTAATTAAAATTTGACTCAAAATACATTTAGAAAAGTTTTATTATGGAACAACTTTGATTAATGATGAGGTCGATGATTTGAAAGCACACGTAAACAAGTTAGTTTGAAGTGTTGTGTTATTAGATATGTTATTAGCACTTGCAACATGTGGATTCAATGGCTTAATTGTTTGCATAATTGTAGTTTAGTGGTGTAATTTCTCCAAATTGAATTTTAGTGACCCGATTGTTACTGAAACCAAAGTTGTGCGTAAAATAACACTTCGACAATATTTAATATATGTTATCTTTAATGCCGTATTTATTGAGTGAGATAATAATTATAACTAAATCAAAGTTTAGTTATTAAAGGTAGTACCGAGTACTATCGAGTACTACTCAGTAGTACAAAGTTTGGTCAGGAGTACCGAGTACTCAGTACTCCTGGAGTACTAGGCTTTTTTTTCTCAAAGTAGAGTGAGTCAGTTACTATTAAAAGTAAAGTTTAGTGATTTAAATATAATTACATAACAAATTTAGTGATCTAATTGCAGGTAATTGAAATTCAGATATCTAATTGTAATTAGAGTAAAAGTTCAGTTACCATTGTCATAATTAACTCATGGTAAGGAGTGTTCTTTACTAATTGAACTAGATTTTTTTCACTCGTGCGTTGCACGGGTAGAGTTATAATGTATATTTATATCAAAATTAACGTGTGTGTAGATATCATTTTATAAATAAAGTATAATATACCAGTTGCATTGTATAAAATTACGAATTGATATGCGAATTACAATTTACCATGGGATATTCGTAGTAAAATGCCTAAGTTCATAATTCTAGTTTCTTCCAAACTCGTCGTGCAAATTCACACGTCCAACATATATAAAGTTGTAATAATTAGCAGTCAAATAATTGGAGATGGCAATCTGACCCATCAATCTATAAACCCGTTGAGATATGCCTCCAATATGATTAACCTGTCACACCTAATCAGAGTAAAAGAAGGGGTATGAGGCAACATTATCTGACTCGCCGTGAGTCCAGGGGGGTGCGAGTCAGGTTAGACTTTTTCATACTCATAAGAAAGTACTCTATTGACGTATCATTGCTATGAGTAAAATTTAAAATTGATAGTTATAATTAAAATATTAAATAGGGATATATTTGTAAAGAAATGCAAGTTAGACTTTTTAATATAAAGAGAACCATATATGTAGAACATCTTAAAAAGGAAAATAAGATCAGATAATCGCAATAGATGGATTAAATTTTTTTTTTGTGTTATTCATTTTCTTCTTGTGGATTTCTTGTCATTATGTTCACAAAATTTTCGCTAAAATTCATTATTATATTCGTCAAATAAAAATATCGATCAATTAGTATTCAACCCGTACGCTGCACGGAGAGATAAATTCTCAATGTTTCATATAAAAAAGTTCATTACATAAATTACAAAAAAACAATAAATAGTCATAATAATAATTAAATCAAATGAAATAACAACATGAATTCAGTCGATATTTTGAAGGCTTCACATCTATGGAGAAAAAAGACTAACAAATAAATTATTTGTATCATCTACAACTTAATCGTTGCAACATAAATGATATAGAAATAAAGATTAAAAAATAGTCACAAAGATTTTCAAGTTAGATAATAGATGTCAAGAAAATAAAATTTAGTCATATATTATTATAACATAATTATATTATATGTCTTTAGTTGTTGGCGTGACGCAAATAAATGGATTTTTATTGCACAGAAAAGAAGAATAAATAAATCAGTTGATTTGCTCCAAGTTATTCTGAACTAAGTTTTCAATTATAATATAAGTTATTTTGAAATAGGTTTCTAAATTATTCTGAAATAAATTTTGATTTCGATATTATCAAGGACTCTGTAAAGGAAATTTTGAAAATCAAATAAACATAAATAAATAAATAAATAGAGATAATACCAGACAATTAGTTTATAATGCGCTCATTTTCGAATAATTCAGTAACGGGAAGAATAATTCTAAAAAATACTAATTCATAAGAAATTGAACAATTACTCACCATTAAATTTACATCGGTAGCAGATAATAAAAAATTGTAAAACTCATAATTATATATAAATATTAAAAAAATAGAAATGATGAAACTAAAATAAAAAAAGAATATAAAATACTAATATAAATTATTGAAAACTCGTAATGAATATCCAAATAAGAAAAGTTTAAATTTTAAAACTTGAAAAATAAAACCCATTGAAAACCAATTGGGTACCAATTGAATCCAAATTATTGTGCAACATCATGATGATGTCAGTAAAAGAGCGGAAAAATTACAATTGAGAATCCAAATCCAATTGAAAACTATTGTATTATATATTATATGATATGATGATATAATATGATATGATATGATATGATATGATTATCATCCTTGTTATTTTAGAATTATTAGAATTAGATATAATAGATAAACATATCAAACAAAAGGTATTTTCATGATTGTCTATATATTTGAACAAATACGTCATATTGTTAAAAGAAATTTGAATTATGAATTTCTCTATCTATTGATAACTATAACAAGTTCATGTCACTTCTAGAAAATGTTGATATGACATTTTTCGTCTTACCTGAGTGTAAAAATTATACTATGTGAATTTAAAAATTCATGTAATATATATCCATATATTTATATGGGACAAAAATTTATAACACAATCTTTGAATAGTGTTAGAAAGGTTTCATTATTAAATCAGTTAATGAATTTCTACCTATCCTCTCTCTTCCAACTTGAAGGAAAAGTTATAAAGGGGCCAAGTAGCTCGTCTCTCAAACATCGAGGGTCCATCATGATTTGACCGTTCCATGCTGTTCTTGAACCCTTTTTTTTTTTT
>CAVNYN010220653.1:0-31165 GCA_963692815.1 Nyctanthes arbor-tristis
ATTCTCAATTTTTGTTATCCATCCATGTGTCACTAATCCCTCAGTTGCATCAGCATAAGAACTAAGAATATCAAGCTTCGACTTCACCTGAAATAAAAACAAATTATTTACACGAAAGGAAGAGAACATGGATCAGAAAATAAGAGAACTTTGTTGTCAGAAGCCCGGCCACCAACCGAAAAGGAAAAAATCAAAAGCCAAAAACAAATCCGACCAAATAAATAGAAACACAAGGGCTGGCAAGGATGTCGATTAGCAGATCCAAACCCACAAGCCGATTGGAATAGTCCAAACCAGCCACTAGCAACCTTAATCTGCCCCAACAACAGAAAGATATTCATGGGGCTATTGGTGTCGAAGAAAGTTATATCAAAATCAGTTATGTCATTGCTAGGACTTCCAAAAAGTCAGAACCACTGTCTTCTTATAAAGGAAAACAACGCAAGTTGCCTAAACATTAAGAAATATTAGTCAAATTGAGCCAAAAGATTGGGAAAACTTCATGTCATTGCTATCAGTGAAATACTGCTCAAAGAATATCAAAATGTCCACGGATATGCAATGTGTTGATAAATCTTGACTGAAGATGCTTGGCTAAAAAAATTGACCAGTAAACTAGATGAACCTCTTCCTGCCGTAAACATGACACTTGTCAATGAATGCAGTTGCAAAACCAACATAATGCAGAACTAAAAATACTGTTGAAACTGGTCCCCCCCCCTCGGGGCTGGGCGTGGGGTGGGTTGGTTGGGGGGGGAGTAAACATAAACTTGATGTGAAACTTGTTATAAATGTGAAACTGGGGATAGAGAGGTTGAATTTACTAAAGCAAGGTTAAAACCGGTTAAAAACTTTAAGAAAAGTGTAGACATAGGTTAACTCAAGCTTCAGAACATCAATCAAAAGCTGATAATGTAACAAAATAACTCATAAGTCATCTAAGCATATGAAGTGAAGTTTTTCTGTCTCCCCTTTTATTTTATTTTTTTAATTATGACATTATTAAGCCAAAGAAAGCATACAAGTGTTTTCTTGTGCGTAATAGTGATCCGCTTGGACTTGCAGCCGAGAACACGAAAAACTAACTCAGCTCCAACCTGCAAAACATAACTAATAATGAGTAACAAAAGCTGAGACCTATGACAGCAATAGCCACCATTTCCATCCAGACGGATGCTGAAATGAAAGCACATTGCAACCAAGTTAAAATACCTGAAACTTCTTCCTAGGCTTTGTTATTTCAAACTCTGACATATGGCGTAGAGGGCATAGAGCTTTAACACCACTAGCAAATTGAACAATAGCACCAAATACATCTACTGCAATTACTTTAGCTTTTACCACCATTCCAGGCCTCACATCTGTGTGAGTGAAAACTTCACCTTCAAAGGCACTAGCCTAATCAATAGAAAGGTTTACAATAATTACACAGTGAACACATTTTTCGAAAGCAACGATAACAAAGTATATCCAGTGTCCAAATGGAAGAAATCATTGTAATGTAAGACACGAGAAAATTATCAATTCATATAACCATCAAATGGTAAGGAAGGGGGAGTTCTCCACTAGTCAACAGTCAAGTCACACTTAAGCTCTGGTAATTAAGATAACCCACATCTCATGGGAAATATACAGAAGTAAGTTTAAAATAGCTAAGCACATCTCCAATGAACTCTATGGATTTCATCCTGCACGGTAGGGACATGAAGACACCAACAGTAAATAAATCTTGGCTTCCATTTTTTTCTTCTTTTTCTTTTCACAGTTCCCTCTTTTTCCCCACTATTTTCCACATTGCTTTCAGAATTACAGATCCTAATCCGCATCCTCAACACTATCATCATTATTTTACAAATTCTCTCTCTCTCTCTCTCTCTCTCTGTTCGTGTGTTTGCGCGCACGTGTGTCTGCTATATCACCCCCCAATCCATGGAATGCATTAGAGATGCTCTCAGGTTTGGCTGAGCTTAACTTCTTTTGCACTGCTTGTCAGTTAGAATTGAACAGAGCAAGTGTATCAGCCAGTGGAAATGCAAGCACTGATTTTTCTCTTCTTTGATGAACCAAAAGAACCTCTGACAGAGATATATTTACTTTCATGGCTCAGATCAGTAGAGACAAACTCAGGCTCAATGTCACTGTCTTTATGGCTTTGTTCTTTGTAGCTAAAATTTTAGCTTTTTAGGAAAAAAGGGAGATTTTGTTTGAAATGTGTGGTGGAAAAGTGGAGAGAGATTATAAGAATTGTGAAAAAGTGAAAATATGTGGTTGGTATGAGTTTGAATTGTTGAGTTTTTTAGTAATGAAAATATAAGTTCTAGAACGAGAAATATATTTAAAAATTATAAAGTAACTGTCACAACTTGCAGTTTCTTCCTAGAAGAGTTATCTGAGTTAGTGTTTACCTCTGCATCCAGCAGATCTGTAGAAAATTACCTGATGATAGCTGCAAGTGGTTTCCAGAAATTGTTTCCCAGTATAGTTCAAAGATCAACAGTTTTTAATTACAAAGAATTAAGGGTTTTTTATTTTCATTATAAATTTTGACATTATAAATTCACCTACCACCGATCTACTCAATTATAACCACACATTTCAAACCGCCATTAGATCACCACTCATTTCACCCCCAGAAAATAATGAGAATCAAACACCGGTTTAGTTTGTCCTTTCCTCATAATCTATCGGAATAAAATTACCTTTGTCTTACTAGGCATTCCCCTAGATCTACTGAGTTGAACATACAACTTTCTTCACATCCATGTATTTAAACATTGAAAAGATTTTAGAAGTGCATAAGTAGTACTGTAACAACCTTTAAAGTACACATAGCAAGCCCTTCTAGATGCCTGAATCCGAGTAACCTGACACGGACATAGTTTCCTTCCTTGTAACTCTTCTCCAATTTTTTAACATCCTTATCAAGAATATCAGTAACCTGCAATCCTCACAGATAGAAATGCCATTGACAGATCATTTGAACAGGCCAACTGATATTTACAAGCTAGTATAAACTTACATTGACATAAGCTGGGGTTGAAACTGGCAGTGTAGGAAGTTCTAGCAAAAGGCCAGACCCCTTATCGACTCTGATTACTTTTGATTGATCAAAAATATCGCCAACTTTAACGAGCTGATTAAGAAATAGTAAAGAATCATACGGGGGAAAAAGACAATACGGATGAAACCATGTTGAACAACGCATATTTTTCTCTCTCTATATATGTGAGGGTATCAGGAATGGGATATGAAAAGAGGTGTTCTAAGAGAAACAAGGATGAGCAAAGCACATCCTAGCAGTCAAAGCAAGCCAATAGAAGTGAATTAAAATCATGATACAAGGAGATCTCACATGTCCTGGACAACACTGCCCCACTGGAAATACAGCCTAGAAATATTTTCACATTAATGGTACAAAGGGGAAGGAGCTTACAGAGGATGGAGCCTCGTTATCAACAAGTTGAGGATTTAGTGTTAAACCAACAGCTCTAGTTGAGGGATCTATAAATAATATCCGAGCATTGACCTGTACCGACAGCAATCATTTGTGAGGAATTATTTTTAAAAAAATGGAAGTACATTTTAAACACGGTCATGAATGGTGTTTCAAGATTAAGCCCCACCTTGGAGTTCCAGAAGAAGACATTACCAGAACCATGAAATTAATAATGTAGCTAGTGGATAATCTACCCTATAGATCTTGAAACCAGAAAGCTAAGCTTTGTTATCAGGTTATGCATAGATCAAATTCTGTAACACTTAGGAGAAACAAAGTCGATCATACTTCCATATACAATCTAACAGAAACCGATAATGCATACCTTCTTATTTTCACCATAAAAATTTTTCCAGCTCGAAGCGGGGAAAGTTTTGTCTAAATTGAAAATATCAACCTGTAACACGATGGAAAAGCAGATAATACGGAATGCACATTCGAAATAAAGCTCAGTAATTAGTATCATCATAAACAAAACAAACATGCTTACAGTTCCAGAGAAGTATGTAAGGAATGATAACATAATGCCATTTTCAAGGGTTGATCTCACACGAGCATTAACCATCATACCCGGTAGTAGAAGATCAATGGAAATACCCCTGAGATCCTTGGTCTATATGATAACCAGATGTTAATAGGACAATTTCAAGCTGCTATGATAGAGTTGGAAAATGAATCTAGATAGTGGAAAGGGATGTACCACACTTTTTGAAATTAACTCAGGATCCGAACTCAAATGGACTACTTTACGACCCTTGTCAACGCTTTTAACAACACCTTGTAAAAGCTGTCCCACACTCATCTTAGTGTCCCTCCCTTCAGTAAAAGAGAACAGGGTCAATATTCAGTTATTGAAAAGCAAATGAAAAGCAAAAAACCTGTCCTTGTATTTGAGTATAGAATTCCAAAGAAGTAAAAGTTGCAGTGGAAGATGCTATAAGAAGCTTAAATGCATAAAAAATTTAAAAAGGTAAAAAAAAAATAATAATAATAATAATAAATAACAATAATAAAAGAAAGGAGGAACCAAATAATTTCAATTTATAACTAAAATACCTATTCATTCATTCACTCATTTGGTATTCATGGTACAGAAAAGGAATATGCAGAAGAATTACAATGTAAGCACATAAATGTATTGACTTAATATAGATTCAAATCTCTTTGATATGAAAATGTAGGAACCTCGGCAGAAAGGTATCTGTCACATATCAGAGAAAAAGGTAATAATTAATAAAAGCCCACAATAAACTTGAATCATAGAACCATATTTCTGTGATCACTAACTTCGGAGAGCATCTCCAACGCAACACTGTTTATTTGAAAAAAAGTGTTCCACAAAAGCAAGTAGACGTACTTTTCTAGTGCAGAGGCTGTGAAAATGAGACGGCAAGCAATAATTCAACACACTGTCAAGGTGAGAGTCCAAATCTAGACAGTCTGCTGAACAGTATGAATAGTCATGGAATAAAAATGCATGAGGCCCACCTTGAAGCACAACTCCCTCTAAAGCACATGAATTTAGTACTAAGGCAGTTATTCATGTGGCAAATTACAAAAGCACTTGCCTCACTAAGTGAGGTGCATGCCTCTCGGGTAGCAGAAATTGCAAAGAAAGAATGAACATGATATTTTGAAGAGAAAGGGATTACTGGAGTTGGAAACCTTGGACAAAAACCGTTCTTGGAAGAAATGAAGATGAAACCACCATGCTTCTTTCTTGAAAAAACAATAAACTCAAAGATATGGGAGGATAATGATTCAATTACAGTATGGGCTTGAAGAATTGATATGAATCAAAAGAGAAGTGCGTTCTTCCTGAGGGATCAAGGGACGAGGAATTGATTGAAGATTGATGAACTGAGAAATCTGGGACCAACAATTTTGCTCTACAGGAATCAAGGCATTTCTCTGAAAAAACTATAGCTCGAAGAATCATGGATGAGAAATTGATTGAATGGGATTTTTTCTTTTCTTTTTTTGAATCTCAACAGAGACACCAATATATGAATCATTTATTTTGATCTTATTTTACTGAAAATAAGCGCTAAATAAGCACACTATATTGGACAACACATTATGCATTGGAGAGATTATAAACGACACTATCTATTTGCTAGACATTCTGCCATGTGGATTAGAAAGCTTGTTGCTGCTAAATGGCAACTTTGTTCGCATCAACAATATTGCATGGGAGAAGCTCTAAGGTTTCATCTTCTTATGTTGGATACAACACAAATTAAAATAGACTTCTATTTAAGGAATTAAACTAACAGACGGTAAGGTTACTCCAATTGAAAGCAAAGAAACATGCATACTGAAAGATACAACTACACAAGCTAGAAAATAGAGCTAAGTGAAAGACGGGAGTCAAACAGAGAAATTGTTTTCAAGACTTCAAGCTAAACTGTATTTTTTTAATTTTATTTTAACTTTTTTTTTTTTTTAAAAAATCTTTCTGCTGTTCTGTCAGCAAAGCACGTGTGTTGTAAATAAAGTGTAGCCATAGTGGAATAACATTACCTGATTGGCTGTGTACTGGCATAAACCCAGTAAAAGAAGGCAACCCAAAGTGGACCATAAAACCATGATCTTCAATGCTTTTCACGTAAGCAGTAAGAACCTGTAATTACGTATGAAATGAAAAAGTTCTTTAATTACAATTGTAGTTTGAAATTAAAAAGCACCACCTAAGTAGCAGAAGTTACCATCCCTCAACATAAAACAACCAACTATCAAGTACTGACAAGAGAAAAATCAGAAAAAGCAGTAGGCCAATTCACTCCTCCCAAAGGTTCACAATACTCCATAGAAGGAAAGAAACTTCAACTCTATCACTGACTCACTTTATCCATAAATCAGATACTAGTCTCATCTATTAAAAAATGCACTTATAAACGACACCAAAGTGGCCAGAATGTCAGAAGTATGGCATGCCAGGAATGTATCAAAAGCCATGCATTTCTGTCCTGCCATAACTTGCATGCGATGCATCCATAGACAACTTTCAGATATATAAAAAATAATAATAATAAGCACACAATACCTTGCAAGTTTGCATTTGTTAGTCAAATATCACTGAAGCATACTGCTTTTACCTAGATCCAGGTACTCAAATATTATAACAAACTAACATTTAACTAATCAACATTTTCTCTAGTCATAGTACTATGTTCATCCCACCTGCGTAAGATAATAACTCTACTAGCTACTTTAGAACTGCGAATGCTAGCCTTAAAATTTACAAGGATTCAGTTTTTTACTATGGTGTGAGAAACATTTACAGTCAAAAATAGTCGTCCTTGAACATAGAACAATGTTTCAAAGGTGAAGGGCACTGAGTACACACCATTCCTTCTTGAATAACATCCAATGTTAACCTCTTCTGTACCACCGAGAGACGCAGAGAAAGCCAAATCTTTCTTTTAGTGACTTCTTTCTTGTCATCATCCAGTTGCACAACTACACAGGAAACTAGCTGCCCAACATGATATATGCTAGAAAGGTAACTCTTATCAACATCCTGTCACAAAACAAGTTTAAAATCACTAACAAATAAAATAATGATTTAAGAACCTTACAACTTCCACATATTTTCTACCAAAAATTTATGTAAGAACCATAACAAGCTTTGACAAATTGGAAGAAGCTAACAAATGAAAGCAAAAGCAAAAAATTACAAGAAAATTACCTCTTTCACTTCATTACTGAAAACTGGGTCAAATGCTTCAGAAGCACGAACTAGTCCACGTAAGCCACCTGGAAGACTAACTACTATGTCTTTTTCATTCAGTTCAGCAATTACTCCCCAGAGCTTCATTCCCACTGTAACATTCTGAAACGTAAACATAGCATATATAGATTTAATAGCTTCCATGATAGATAACTGCATAATGCATCATGAATTAAAGAAGTGCCAGGACACGGGGTTTTAGAGTATTAAGAGGGAAAACATCTCCACTTTAAAATTGGGAAATATCAATGAACTGGAATAGTTAATAAATTCATATCTAATAATTTGAATTGGATGCCGGTCCTATCCAGTGAAAATAAAGTCAAAAACTGGAAAAATATGCAATTCAAATGATATTTTCCATTATCCAGATTTGTGGAGGGGTACAGCAGGGATAAGTTCAGGACACCTAGGATTTTGAAAAGATAAGTAGGCAATCAATAATGAGAAAATATTGAAAAGAAGAAAAAGGTCATCCTAGCTACAGAACAAGGAATAACAGTTATAAAGATCTTACCTTCAGAGTAATCTTATTTGCAAACCTTGGCAGTTTACCTGAGATGCCATCTCCAAAAAGTGAACCCAAATCGTCCTCTGAAGATTTACTTATGTTTTCCTTCTTTCTCTTTTTTGGCAATCTCTTCTCTCCCTCATACTCCGTATCAACATCTCTTCCTTTATCAAGCTGTTCTCTTCCCCCACCTTGTAAAGCCCAACAAGAAGTATTAATGACAAGACCAAAAGGTTTTATTGGGATGTTCAATTCAATTTTCAACAAATAAGTGAAGTATAGCACTCACTATGAAACTAATGAATTAACTGATAACACTTAAAAGTAACATGCACTTCACATAATAATCCATTTTAAATACAAAAAACAAATAAATTAACTGATAACCAATTGCAAACTCAATCCAGAGACTCAATCTTCAATGTAAATTCCACAAAGGCACATAGATAAAAAGAGAAAAATGAACACCTCGCGGGAAGTCGGGGATATCATCTTCAAGTTGGAGAGCCGAGGTATTCCGCGATGAAACCTCTCTGCCCCTCCTGGATTCGGGTAGGATTTTGTTCCTAGGCATTTCGCAGATTACAGTTGAGCGGAAGGGGGGCGTGATGAACTCTTTCCTTTATCCCCTGCTTTCAAGTTTCACAAAGTACACGAGCGAAAGAGGGAAGCGTGATGAACTCTCCTTTTTCCTTTGCTTTGGAGTGATTGTTCCCTGCTCCAACGTTCAGAAGGGTTTAGGGTTTATGCAAATGGTGCTGCTTGTTGGTCACAAAAGGGAAAATTTTACAGAAGGCCCTAACCTTTAAGAAAAAATTAGCAGTTTCGTCCGGACCTTTTTTCAATCTTTCAGAGTTTCAAAGCCATCTCTGGCCATAACTATATTTTCCCCTCCTCCGTCCTTTAAAATAGAGATTTATAATCTCCATTTCTTTTAACTCACAATCTCTACATTTTATCAAAATTTCTATATTTCCTATTCAACTAACTATTTAACATATTTTACAATAATTGGTTAAACATAATTAAATAAACAATTGAGTCATTAATCGAGTAATTACTTAATTGTATATTTGTAGTAAATATGTATAATATATGCATCTTTGTTTCGACGAATCAATACTTTTCTTTTTTTCATTCCAAATAAGACGACTCTATTAAATAAACATGAAATAAAAATATTATTGCAATCAACAAATGATATAAGAAGTGGGAGTCCCTAACCTTTAAGAAAATTAGCAGTTTCATCCCTAACCACTTCTTTTAATGTTTGGAGTCTCTAAGAGAATCCACATTGTTTAGTGTTGTTACACTTAACTAGTTACCTAAGCAATAAATTAGAGTTTTAGTGATTGTTAAGTGTCATGTAAATATGCTAAATTTAACTATTGGTTTTTAACACATTGATGTGCTAAAGTGACTATTACATTACTTTAATTCATGAGTGATAGCTGGATCAAGAGATTGGCCTAGTGGTTAAAGACTCACCCTCTTACTGGAGTTCTCGAATTTGATTCACATCTCTCTCTCTCTCTCGCCCCTCCCCCCATACATATCCTACTACTATAAGAGAGTTGCAGCACGCGGGTATCGTCAAAAATATCACTAATTTTCCAAAATTACCCTTCGTCACACACGTGTGCTGGCCACTATCACCCCATTTCCCAAAATCCCCCCTTCAATTGCATACAATTTCACACATTGGAGCACAAGTTATCGCTCCAGAATGTTCTCTCCCCTCCACCTCCTCTTTTTGTAATCGTTTTCCTTTCTGATTTTTGGGTTTCTCGGTCGATTTTCTCTTTGGTTTTCTATCATTTGGTGAGTTATTCCATTTTTTGTGGACATTTTAACGATTATCTCCGTTTTAACTTCTAATTTTGGGGCTTTTTTGTTTCATCTTTGCATGTTTACAAAGGTTTCGGACTGCAATAGGATCGATTACATGTAATCTTTTTATTTGTTTTAATTTGTTTTCTTTTTTCCCACAGCTTTGGGTTCTAATTTTAGGGTTTCACTCGTCTGCTATGGTGTGTGTTTTTGCTAAAATTACATGTGAATTCGTCTGCTATAGTGTGTGTGTTTGCTGAAATTATTATGTGAATCAACCTCAAAACCCATTTCTTGCAATAGGAAAGGTAGCTAGGTCTTCTTTTATTTTATTTATACTTCTTTTCTCTTATGAAAGGAACGTGGTTCAAGGGATAATTTTTTGTCTGGTGAAGTTTTCTTTTCTCTTTTTTGATTGAATAACTATGTAGATTCTTTTTCTTTTTTTCTTTTTCCCTCTTTTTTTTGTAATGAAGTTTATTTCTCCTGAAGAGATTTGAGAATTTACAGTTTATAAGATTTAAAAGATTGTTCCATTTTTTCCATTAAGTTCTAAAATGAAAGTTTTGTTTTTTTGGAATGTCATAATATTTTTGTTTAGGAGTCGATTCCTTTAGTTCGTACGATTATGGTGTTTCCGTTTTTTGTTTTGATAACAAAAAAATGCAATATTAGTAAACACCTATGAAATTATTGGGGCATTTCTATGTAGAAATAAGAGCACTCAAATTACACATTTTTAATGAATTTTCCTACCTTTAAGTTGTAGATGACTTGACACTGCCTCAGCGGTCATTTGTAGACATGAATGGAAAAATTAGGCAGTAGCAGAGAAAGATATTGCGAGGCCACAATTTCAACTTGATCATACTGGATTAAATTGTTCAGTGACTTCTTAAAAAATTTTGTTTATCGAATATTTTTTCTGGTATTGACTGGCTTTATGATGTATGGCCTTTGTGTTCTTCATTTTTTCCTGCTTTGGGTTCACTCTATGACAGTTCTAATTATTCTTACTTTTTTCCCTTTATATGATGGAGATTAAATGTGAAATATCAATAGAAGTTAATTGAGCACCCAAATGTGAGGTTGGTATTAATTTGGTCACTTCTGAGAGGAAATATAAAGCGTAGATTTATGAACAAAGATATATTTTTATACGCACTTTGTGTATATTAAGTAGCAGCTTGAATATTTTGCTTAGCTATTGAACATTTTGTATTGAAGGTTATGGTTAACAAAACAAAGATATATCTTTTATGGAATTTGTAATTGGTGGCAAACTTTTTGACAAAATTGTAAGTTCAACAGTATACATAAGGCAAAGTACATATTTGTTTTACAGGAAACTAATTTGGTGTCTATTAATTTGAAATTTGGAAGGAGATGAGCATTTGGAGTTAAAAACATGTGGCAATCACTCAGAAGGTCAATCTCTTGCTCACAAGATCTTGAGGTAGGGATATTTCTGGCCTAAACGGAAAAGAGATGTAATAGATTTTTCAAATGTCTGTGAGAAGTGCCAGAGATTTGCCCTACTTATTTGGAGCCTGCCAGCAAAGTTGACCTCAGTGATAAGACATTGGCCCTTTATCAAATGGGAGATTGACTTTACTGGTCTGCTCCCAAAAGAGAAAGGTGGATCTTAGTACGCAATAGTTGCAGTTGGCTACTTCACTAATTGGTTAGAAGTAGAAGCTCTGGCCACTATAACATAGCAAAAGTCAACGAGCTTCGTTTGGAGGTCAATTATTTACAGATTTAGGGTTCTCTATGCCATAGTGATAGATAATGGCAAAAAATCTAGTAACTCTAGATTCAAGGCTTTCTACGAGAAAATGAATACAAGAACTTCTTCTCCACCACTCACCATTCACACGTCAAAGGTTAGGTGGAATCCATCAACAAAATCATCAAGCATACCCTGAAAACCAGGCTCGAAGCTCTAAAGGGCAATTGGGCTGAGCAGTGAGGAGTTGCTAGCAGTCCTCTAGTCTTACAGAACGACATGCACGACTACAATTGGCGAAACACCCTTCACCCTTGCCTACGGAGCCGAAGGCATTCTCCCAATAGAATTGGAAGTGCCTACTCCAAATGTGCTCTATTTTGATGAAGCTAAGTACATTGAGCTCTTCACCAACGAGCTCGATCTAATTGAAGGACGAAGAAGCTTGGTAGAAATAAAAAATAGGGCCTACAAGCAGAAAAGGGCAAAATACAACTCTAAGGTCAAAATCCCACAAGGTCTTCCTTTCATCAAAGGAAACAACCTTAGGGACTTTAAGACGTACGTATGAAGGAATAACGTAAAGAGAGCCGTCTCTAATGGGGCTTACAAGCTCAAAAATATAGAGGGAACCAAACTCATACAGCCATAGAATGTAGAGCATCTAAAGAAATATTATCAGTGATCTGAATGGATGTGTAACTTCACATTTTGAAGTGTAACTAGTAAACTACTAGATCTTGTTAACCAGTTAAATGAAAGGCAAAGAAGCAAGCCCACATGAGCTCAACCTTTCCATATCATAACTAAGCAATCTACGATTACCGTTTAAATGGAGAAATTAAAGTTTCAATCCTTTTAATCTCTAACGATTATTACAATCACGAGATTATGTAAAACCAGTGTCACTGTGAGCTGAACACATGAGTTAAGTTACATGGGGGTAAGAGGATAAAAGCCCACGTGAGCTCAAACTTTTCCCGATCTCATACAAGTAAATAACGACCTAACGGCTCATAAGTCAGTTGATGAAGGTTAAAGTTTTCACTTCATTTTCAATTCTTTATTCTGTTAAAGAAATTGTCTAAGTACAAGTTCAATGGTGTCACGAAATTCCTATGAGTCAAGCTTGCAAAAAGAATGTCTATAAAGAGTTTTAGCTCCTAAAAAAAAGGCAACCCGCAAGCAAGCTTGCACAAAAAAAAAGTAATAATAATAATATGGGATAAAACGAACTGAAACTTCTCTAATAAGAGAAGTAAAATACAAAAGATCAAATGCTGGAGAATACAGTAGGCTGACAGTTCAAAGAAAATAAAAAACTAAGGTTGAGTGGCTTCCTCCTCTTTCTCATCGTCTAATTTCTCCAAACCCCAATCCTTGAGAAACTAAGCCACTTGGTCCTTGAAAAAGGAAATGTCACACTCCAGCCTCTCCTTTTCAATATCTTTTACATCGGCTATACTAAGGTAGAGTCCATCCTGAATCCTCTTATATTTAGTAGAACTCTTAAACCTAGCAACAACCTCCTGATATCTCTCTAGATTCTCAAATAAACCCGTATAAGCACATTCATTCTTGGCTTGCTCCTACCTTAACTTCAACGCAAACAAGGTCTCTAGCTCTTCCAATTTATTTTTAAGCTCTTCGTTCTTAGCCCTGAGTTGGGTGGCCTCATCCTTTGTCATAGAAAGCTCCTCCTTTTTAGCTAGGAGGCTCTCCTTGTTAGCCAAGGACTTCTCCACAACCTCTTTGGCCTTTTTTGCATAGCTCATCTCTTCAGAAAGCTTGCTATTATTCTCAATTATTTTTCATACTTTATCAAGTGTGAGAGTATCCATCATGGCTTCCTCTGCTCGCAAGTAAATAGTACCCTCTATCATAAAAAAGGGCGAGGAGAGAGATCAGTATCTTCCATCCGTTAAGATGGATATGAAATGGGGCCGTATCCCAGAACTAGAGGAACCGAGTCAATGTTAGTGGAAGTGGAAATCTAAACTTAGCCTCAAATATTAAGGAGTTGACTGCCACGTAGCCCTCTAGGGGCAATGACCTCGCACCCCCTTTATAGGGAACCCACAATTTGACCATCTCCAGAATTCTAAATGTTTCCTAATCTATAAGAGGTCGTCCTCTTTAATTGTGGACTAAAAGTGTTTTGAAGCTCAGACCGTCTTTGGCCCAATGACTACAAGAGGCCACTAACCTGGAACTACAAGTGTTGATCTGCTCGTGTACCTCATCCTGGCCACTGAGATTCCCCCTATGAGGATGGCCATCATTGGCAGCTCACCACTGCCACTAGCTCATTTGCCATCAACGACCTCATCCTACTATCCAGATTCCATGAGCTCTGCATCTTCCTCTCATAGACGGTTTCTTCCTCATCACTAGTCCAATCAACATTAATCAAAACCTCATGACAATGGCACTAGATTCCTGATTCCTTTCCATCCTTCACTCTCCAAGAAGTCAAGAATCCTCAAAAATCTCAAAATACCCTAGAAAAATTAAGGGAAATGAGCTCGAAGATGGATAAAATAGGGGTTACCTGATCTTGGTAGAGAGCCTTTGGCTGAAGATCAAAAACCAAAAATTAATTGAAAGCGTGAAGAAGTCTGCTGAATTCTTAAGAGACACGAAGATTGAGGGTGGAAAAGAAAAGATGGGAATGGAAGGGGAGAGGAATTTATAGATGAGAGGGAGTAGCCTCGGGAAATAAAGCAACTCATCAATGCTTTCTGCCTCTGAAGACCTCTTGACCAATTAGGAGAGGACACGTGGCCCACGCGTTAGAAGTTAGGGTTTTGAAATTCAGAAATATTTCAGCAAGGCGGGAACATGTTATCAAAGATAAGGAAAAAGCTCTTTCACGGTTGCCATTCCTCCGACCTCAGAATAGCGACCTTGAGGGGCCATTTGTTATTACTATGTCCTAAAGTCAAGGTCAACTGACCGTAGGACAAAAGGTTCAACCCCATGACCACGAGCTGATGACCTGGCACATATAGGCCCTTGGGTGGTCCTACCAGGTCATCTCACTAAGTCGCTGGGGTCTTGATCTAGTAACCTACATATGCTGAGTCACTAATGCCAGTCGGAAGACAACTTGCAAGCCAGCTTATACAATCGTATCTCTTAAGAGTGAAAGTACAATAACATTTAATGTAAAGTTAATCTTTGTCCTTTGCATGACATAGGCAAGCTGGCTGTAAGCTAGCAACCTGGTACTTAGCACTTAGCTAATTTTACTTGCAAAACCTCTTATTGGCCAAGCATTAAATTCATGTAATCACCACACACCCTTAAGCTCATACTATAAATATAGGGGATCATGCCAAAGACATTAATTCTCTCCTTCTCCACAAAATCTTTGTTTTCAACACATTTACTCGTCTTATAAATTCACCAACTTCACCAAACTCTTGCCACTTATCGCTTGAAATAGTTTAAATACAAGTTTCCCGCAGATATAAACTTTTTGGTTGGTTCAAATTCTAAATTTGGTATCAACATTGTAATATAACTCTAACCTTTCAAACTTGACAATGTCAGTCTCAAATCTCACCTTTTTGGCGCAATCTAACATTTTTTACTTAAAAAGACAATAATACCCTCATATTCTCATTAACTTAAAATCTATATATCTATACCTATATTAATCTAATCAAGAGTGGTTTCTACTCAATTTTCCACCTTCGACTGGTGTGTAAGCTAATTGATGACGTCGTGCTTTGCCTATTTTCCCTTACCATGGAATTTATAATTCCATTTTCCATTTTGCAAAGAAACGCATAAAGATTGAATTTTTTTCCCATGAATTTGATATTTTCCATGGAAAATAAATATAATCAACATGTTGTGGGTTGTTTAAGGGAAGTGCCTATAATGAGAAATGTTAAATGGCTTATATTTCTTTGTAATGTGAATGTATCACCGGAATGCCGTCAACGATGGTTTACGGAGTTAAACACTTAACATGTTTGTATTTACACTATAACTTTAGAATGCTACTATTGTGAACTCAGTTCATTTGAATGACCTTTACTTAAATGCTAATAATTTGTTAGGGAGATTTTGGTCTGATTGGAAACACGCAAAGCTTACAGGATTAGTGTAGTGTTTTTTTCTTAAAATTTTTTAATGCTATAGCATAATGATTCAGAGATTGGGAAACTTAAGAAATTTCTACATTTAGCCTTATTTGTCAAAAAAGTAGACCTAATGATAAATTTCTTGGGTTATATGGATGAATGTAAACAAATTCTCACAAGTATTTAGTCTTGTTTCAGATCAGTTCCCTTTTCATAAGTTTAAATTTCTAAATCATAAGATGGTAATTTATGAAGTTTCAAAGATGTTGAGAATACAAAGAGTCAATTCATAGTTTAAGTATGGGGTTTTGCTGATACAATATTAGGGTGTATTCTTCAAGATTTCAACATTAGGATGCAGTACTATATTTAATAAATAAGGATCAATACCCAATCAATTTCTAATGTAATAGATCAGGCTCTGGACCTCCAATTAGGAGTTGCCAATTCACTTGTAGGCAAATGGATTGCTTCCATTGATTGTACGAAAAGATTTCCAATACTGAGTGTATTGGTCTAATTGATTCCTTTGATACATATTCATATTTTTATATTTTCAACTGATGTACAAATGTTTCCCATTCAGTTTTCAATTTCATATTCGTATTATTTTTTAATGTTGTTCTACCTTACTTCGCATGCGAAGAATCCACCCAACAGAGAGGGACTTTTTTGGGCCAAAGCCTAGAGTAAATGTGTATAATCACGTCAATGGCATTCACGTGTTCAAACATTTTTGTTGTTTTATAATGCGAAGGGGGGCAAAAATGTCATTTAGCTAACAATCAAGTTGGATGGAAAATGACAGGAAACATTCATTGGAAATTGTAGAAGATTAAGGGCTGCCGATATTGAAAGACAAGAATAGGGATAGATTTGTCAATTTCACAAAGTTTGAGAACCTTTTTCTGAAATGGGTTAATCTTACATATGGTCCCCAATCTTTTCACTTTCTATCAGTTGAGTCCCTAATTTTTTTTCAATATAATGAGTCCCCAACCTTTAATAAATCATAAAATCTCTAATGGCATTTTTGCCTTTACTAGATAAAAACAAAAAAAAAAATCTAAAAAATAGTTAAAATAATAAATAAAAAGAAAAATTAGATTTTTTCCCACCTCTAGCTGCCCATCTCCCATTTCCCCAACCTAATTGAAAATGACAAATACTTTCAACATTTTTCTTTTTGTGGAAAACCCTCCTTTTTTTATAGCAGTGAGAGAGCAAGTAGCAAAACATGTGTCTTCTTTTTTGCTGTGACAAACGACTATTGTAATTTGTTTTATAGCTGAGATAGGGGTCGATGGGTAACTAGATAGGTAGAGTGAAAAGAAATTATTTTCTTTTTTCCTTTTTTGTATTATTTTTAATTCTTTTTTACTTCTATTTAGAAAGTAAGCGTTATTAAATAAAAAAGTATAAGGGGTATAATTGTCAATTTTAGAGGATTAAGGACCTTCGGCATGGATTCTATGACATTGGAAAAAATGGGGAGGGATCCAGCTGATACAATAAGTAAAGATAGGAGACCATATCGGAAATTTACCCAAAGAAAAACGAACGCTACCATTTCAATTATCTTTGTTTGCTCACTATGTGGATCCAAAATTACTTTTTGAAACCTAGATACAAAATTACTTATTCACACAAGTTAAGATTTTCAATAATAAAAATAAAAAGTCTATCGACAAACAAAAAGTACTATTCAAAACTAAATTTACTATCTTCAACTATTAAAGATTCTCTATTATTGAAACACAAGTATCAAATGAATTATTACGTAGGTCCCTGAATTTACAATCACAATTTTTTTTATTTCTCAAAATATTGACTACAACTTTACAAATTAATAAGATGTATCAATTGCACAAAAAAAAAAAGGAAAATAAGAAGAAATATAAAAGGAGATGTTTCAATTATTTCTATTTGAATTTGAAGGTTTATGTAAAAAAGAAATTGGTTTTTGAATTTGAAAAAATAAAAATAAAATTGAAACTTCTATGCTTAGTAATCAACTATTGGTTTTTTCAATATCATAGGTCTTCAACCTTTAATAAATTGACACATAAGATCTCTTATGACATTTTTGCCTTTACTTTTTACATAAAGACAAAAAAGTTTCTAAAAAGTAGTAAAATTAAAAAGAAAAGTAAAAAAGAAAAATTATTTTTTTCCCATCTACCTAGCTAGCTACCCATTTTACGTATACCCCCAATTTGATTGAAAATGACAAATACTTGTAACATTTTTCGTTTTTTTTTTTTTTTGGAGGAAACCCAATCTTTTTTTTTTTTAATAGCAATGGGAGGAGCAAGTAACAAAATATGTATTTTCTTTTTTTTGCTATCATAAACGACTATTGAAATTTGTCATTTATGGTTGAGTTAGGGGTGGGGTGGATAACTAGATAGGTAGAGTGAAAAGAAATTATTTTATTTTCCCCTTTTATTGTTATTTTTAATTCTTTTTGCTTTTATTTAGAAAGTAAGTGTTATTAAAGAAAAAGTATAGGGAGTATAATTGTCAATTTTATAGGATTAGGGACCTTATGTGTAGATTTATGAAAGCTTGAGGACCTATAGAGTCGAAAAAATTTAAGACACAACTTAAACAATGTGTGAAAGCTGGGGACCTTATGTGAAATTTACCTTTAAAATTTAGGCAACAAAAAACCAACTACCAGTTCAATTGTAGCTTGTTTGCTCACTATATAGATCCAAAATTTTTAATTGAAACCTAGACACAAAATTACTTAAGCTTGTTCTCAAGAGAAACCTTTTTCACAATTAAAATTTTCAACAAATCAAATCATATTTTTGTTCTCCGTGGCAAGTTTTTTAGGTTTTTTGTGAAATTGATTTTTGTTTAAAATGTGTGGTGAAAAAGTAGAGAGAAATTATAGGGAAATGTGAAAAATTATTATTTATTGGAAATGTGTGATTAATATTGATTTTATTTTTTGAAAATTTTAATTGTGAAAAAATTTTCTGTGAAGAACAAGCGCATGATAAGTTAAAAACTTTCATAAAAATAAAAATTCCATCGAAGAACAAAAAAAATCAAGTAACCAACTATCAGAACAAAATTCACTATCTTCGACTATTGAAGATTCTCTATTATTGAAACACATGTATCAAAATAATTACATAGGTCTTGTGAATTTACAATCAAACTTTTTTCACCTCCGCAAAATGTTAACAACAACATTACAAATTAATAAGATGTTTCAGTAGCCAAGAAAAGAAAAAGAAAAAGAAAAAGAAAAGGAGATGTTTCAATTACTTCTATTTGAAGGTTTATGTAAAAAAAGAAATTGGTTTTTGAATTTGAAAAAATAAAAATAAAATTGAAAATTGCTATACTTATGTAATCAGCTATTCAAAATAAGATTCACTATGTTCGACTATCGAAAGTTCTCTCTTATTGGAAAAAGCATCAACGTAATCGTATAATCACCTCAATTTTTCAAACAAGATGTTTTGTTTGTCAAAGGGTTGACAACACAATTGAAAATTGATAAATAAAAAATAAGAAATAAAAATGAAAATGATACACTATAGCGCGTGGGCTTGCAACTTATCCGAGTCAATAGCATTGAATCGTCGTCTATCCCTATTCTTCTTCTCTGAAAACATACTAAAATAATATTTTTTGAATAGTTCAAAAATATCCAGTCCATTGTTAGTTGTCCACTACTTTCTCTCCCCACTCGTTTTTCCTTTCCACAGTCCACAGTTTTCCTAGTTACCCTAGTTTTCAGTGACGATCCGGCTATGAAGAGGCAACCTCTCCTCTTAAGGAGAGATTGCACACACATGATCCCTTGTGATTGGGGAATCAGGGAGTCCCACCCATCATCCCCAATCACAGGGGGCCATGTGTATAATATTCTGTCACATTATCAAAATTAAAAACTAATATTTGTATAATTGGGATCAAATTTATTATTAAATTGAGACCTTTAAAGATAGACGTGGATTATTAATTAGTCTATTTTGAATACTTTAGAGTAATTAGAAACAAAGAAATGATGTAAACAGTGGAGTAAATGATGATGATTTACTTTTATCTTTACTTACATTAGAACTAGCATCTACTATCGATGTGTTGCAGGTGTTGTAGTGTTACATGAGTTGAAAAAAGATATTTCTTCACTAAATGCGTGAGATTGTCCCTAATTATTTATACAAACGAAAACATTATGATATTTCAAGAGTACTGAAGATACAATACTTGACTAGTCAAATTTATTGTGTTTAAAGATCCTAACTTAACAATTCTTGATACGATTCTTCTGGTATCTAAAGATCCTAACTTAACAATTCTTGGTTTGACGGGTCAAATTTTTTGTATTTAAAGATCCTAACTTAACAATTATTGATACGATTCTTGATTTTGTCAATAAGCAGAATATCATATTCTTAGAATACCAGAATTTTACCCCAAACAAACTTCGTTAAGCCTGCATTCTCCTTCAAATTATTTTGCCATTTAAAATTTGATATAGTAATTTGAGTACTAATACTTTCTCACTTGAATTTATTCACTAACAATTTCTATATTTAGATCTCTAATACATATCTAGGAGGTGTGCTATTTATCAAAGTTGAGCACCATCCTTTTAATTTAGTGGCCATTTTTTATATTGGGAGATGAGTTGACAATCATAAACATATAAAGACATCCATTTAATATCCAATCAGAAAATGCAAACTAGACAAATAACATTATTCTATATATTTAGTGCAAACAAAGACATGCATACTCATCGCCAACCCTACATTTGTGTGTTAGAAAGTAAATGTTCTTTATCTGCATGTTCATCGCCAACAGTGAACAAGTGCATTCGCCAGATGTTAGACTTGTACTTGTGTACCCGTTAATACTTATCTATTACGAGAACGAACGAAAATGAACCATAATTAAACCCGTTATCATATCCATTTATCACCCCATACCCAAAAATAGAATATGACAACCAAGAATGTAACTACAAAATAAATGAGGACCCATGTCACACATTTGAAGAGTTTGCAGTGAGAACCCCCCCCAAGAACTTTCCCCTTTAAAAAAATTAATATACATTCTTTTCCCTCTCTTTCTCTCTCCCTTTGCTCATCATTTTCCCATTTTCCCACTCTGTTCGTCCTTTAACGCGTTTTCACGCGTATTACTGTCTTTGTGCCTTTTGTGGTCTCCCACTATATATCCATTTCTCCCGCATCGCCTTCAGCAGATGCACTCTCATTTTCATCTGCATCTGTTCCTTCTTTCTCTTCTCATTCCTTTCCCCTTTTCATAATCACCCTTCTTCCCCACTTTTTGTCCTTTTTTTGCGTATTCTTTTCCTCTTGCAATTGCTTTCTTTTTTTTTTTTTTTTTTTCTCTGAAAACATGCCTTCATTGGATGAAGAGGAATTGTTTCTCCCATCAACGCCTGGGAAGTTCAAGGATCGTAATACAATGCATAGGCAGTTCAATCGGTGTTTCGCCTCGACGAGCACAATGTTTTTGTGGGCTCTGTTCCTTGTGGCGTTAACCGCATCGTATTTGAGTTTTCAATCCTTTGTCGATTCGAGTCACCGGTATTTCACCGCCACGTGGGGCGGCATCCACTGGGAGAAACAAGTTCGAGAATCCGCCCAGATCCACCGCCATAACGGAATCTCTGTTCTCGTCACCGGCGCAGCCGGATTTGTCGGCATGCACGTCTCGCTTGCCTTGAAGAAACGCGGCGATGGGGTCGTGGGTCTCGATAATTTCAACAATTATTACGACCCATCGTTGAAGCAAGCCCGAAAAGGTCTTCTGAATGCACAACATATCTTCATTGTAGAAGGAGATGTGAATGATGCGAAATTATTAGCGAAGCTTTTTGATGTTGTTGCCTTCACCCATGTGATGCATCTGGCTGCTCAGGCTGGGGTCCGATACGCCATTGAAAATCCCCACTCGTACGTTCACAGCAATATTGCAGGATTGGTTACGCTTCTCGAGGCCTGCAAAACTGCCAACCCACAGCCATTAGTTGTTTGGGCGAGTTCCAGCTCGGTCTACGGCCTCAATGAGAAGGCTCCCTTCTCGGAATCCGACCGGACGGACCGGCCCGCTTCATTGTATGCCGCGACGAAGAAGGCCGGAGAGGAAATTACCCATACGTACAATCATATTTACGGCTTGTCTATAACGGGGTTAAGGTTTTTCACCGTTTATGGTCCGTGGGGACGGCCCGATATGGCGTACTTTTCCTTCACCCGGAACATTTTGCAAGGGAAACCGATCACGGTCTATCGAGGTAAAAACCGGGTTGACTTGGCTCGGGATTTTACTTATATTGATGACATTGTGAAGGGATGTGTTGCTTCGCTTGATACGGCGAAGAGAAGTACCGGGTCGGGTGGGAAGAAACGGGGCCCGGCGCAATACCGGATTTTTAATTTGGGTAATACATCACCCGTCACGGTCCCCATGATGGTCGGCATATTGGAAAAGCATTTGAAAGGTAAAGCGAAAAAGAACATGATCGAAATGCCCGGTAACGGTGATGTTCCGTTCACTCATGCAAATATAAGCTCCGCGCGAAGAGAACTCGGGTATAAACCGAGTACTGATTTGCAAACTGGTTTGAAGAAATTTGTCAAGTGGTACCTTTCGTATTATGGCTATAATCACTAGCCACGATTGTAAAGTGATTTATTTAAATTTTTTTTCTTTCTTTTTGAAGGCTTTTTTCTTTTTCAAATTCATTTTTATGATTCTTTAGATTTAACTGGTAAAAGGATGATGGAAGAGAAAGAAAAGAATAATAAAGTGGGATAATTATTCTTTTCTTAGGGATGAGGGACCGAAATGCAAGTCCTTTAGAGTTCTTTTTGTTACTTCTATCGTTGTAACGAGGATAACAAAAGTCTTCCAATTTGACCCACAGAATTTCTATAGTCTCATGGAAATTTAAGGGTAATTGTGGTAATATCTGTTAAATGATTCTTTAGAATTTGCATGTCTAGAAATCTTCTATTTTGCTATAACAAAAATTTGAATATTAGTGAACTATTTCAATCCACTTAATTGGTTGTTGAGAGAGAATTGAACGTTATATAAAGTGTTCGACTAGTCATTGAGTTGTGTAGTTTTACTTAACGAGGTAAGATCATATTTATAAACTTCGGAATAAAAATGTAGTCCGATAAGACACCTCGAAAAGGCGCCTTATTAAAAGTGTTTGAAATTTTTGCATTAAACAAACTTGATTTCATTAAAAAATGTCGATAAAATTTCTTTTAACTAACTTGATGTCATTAAATGTCGATTATCTAATGAGGTGGTCACATTTTATTGGGTATTGTATGTTTATCCTATCTAAATTTTCTCGATGTGATCTGAATTTTTGGAGATTGCAGAATTTGTTTATAAATGTAAATTCTATATTTGAATTGAACTAGATTCTACATATATTAAAAAAAAAAAACTTTATGATTTTTTTTACCCGGAAATTTATGAATCTAGACATAAAATTATAATTATTGAAAAAATATTTTTTTAATACAATTATTATAGCCCATAAGAGATTGTATGGGTGTGAATTGAATCCTGATGAAAGATATGACAGAGAATTATATTTATAGGAAAAATAATTTAGACAGAAATTTAGGAATAAACTCCATTGGTCAGTGGACCTAATTGAAAGTGTTAATCAATCGCGCTTTTCTAATTAGCCTACATAAAATATTGGAAAGACAACGTTTCAACATATTGGTAGGAGATTTTTTTTGATAAACAAGGTAGTTTTTGTCTTTGTAATATTTAAAAATTTTTAAAAATATTTAGAAAATAATTAGATTTAAGTATCATGCCAATAGGAGATCATCATTTTTGTTAAATTAGGTAGTTTTCATTTCAATAGTATTTTAAAATATATTTAAAAATAATAATTAGATTTACACCTTTTTTTCAGCCAATAAGATTTACAATCTTCATTAAAAAAAAAAAGAGATTTACAACTTGATAATTAGATCTTTTCTTTTTTTGAAAGGAGATAATTAGTTTTTTTATCGTAACTTATTTATTAGATCTGCAACTTTTTTTTAAATTTTAAAATATTTAAAAATAATAATTAGATTTCCTTTAATGATGGATTTACGGACTCTTTTATGATATTCATATCTAAAATTTTTCGAGCACTAGAGTGTTATGTATTTGGATACATGTTATGTGAGTTTTTGAATTTATTATATAGCATGCGTACATATAGTTATATAGGACCCCATGAGTCAAAAATGTCATAAAATTATCCTTACCTATGCGGAAAAGATCCCACCATTTTGCTTTTTGACCCCCTTTTTTTTGTTTCGGAGCCACTTTTATTTTTGTTCAAGATTCCTACTGTTTACCGTTGGGAAATTACTATTTGTTGATAATTTTTTAAGTAATCTTTTATAAAATTGGAGTAAACTCATAAACTTACTACTATATACCGTGTAATTATGAAAAAATAATTTAAAGATAAGACAATGAATTTACCTAAATTTATAAAAATTTGTCTAAATCATTACCTACAAATAGCCAACATTATTTAAAAAAAAAAAGAAAGAAAAAGGAAATTAATTCACTTTTTATTGCCAACATTACTTGTGCAGGCCGACCAACATATCTTTAAAAGTTTGTTTAAAATTTGGATCTATTATCTTACATACATCGATTTGATAAAAGCTATATTAGACAAGAGGAGGTTTAGCCAGAAAAAAAAAATGATTCTAGGGGCAAAAATATCAATAAGTGAAAGGTGTTGTGCAAAAATATC
Source organism: Nyctanthes arbor-tristis (assembly GCA_963692815.1). Lineage (NCBI taxonomy): Eukaryota > Viridiplantae > Streptophyta > Magnoliopsida > Lamiales > Oleaceae > Nyctanthes > Nyctanthes arbor-tristis. The sequence goes on from CAVNYN010220653.1 coordinate 24,194, forward strand.
AATAAGTGAAAGGTTTGTGCTTTAAACGAAAATCGTGAAAGATGGGGGGTTCATTGCAAAATATCCTGAATGGCTGAATCCTTTGATTGTTGCCTTAATAAATGACAGCTGGCACTGATTGTGAAAGAGCGTGAAACATGGGCTTGATATAATGGGGCCCACAATCATGTGATATTCCTGGAACTTTCTATTTGAGCCGTTGGATTAGATTACCTTTCGAATCAGTGGTATACACTTGTAAAGTGTATTTTCTTTGCCGACACCTTGGTTCTAATCATAATGGGCTTATTGGGCCTCAGTGCATGAGCCCAGAGCCCGGTTACCCAAAAAGATTTGATTGTCAGGACGACATATACTAAAATCCTCGTCTAAGATGCGCTTATATTCAAAAGGTTTCGTTTTTTTTTTCTGAAGGAAAAAAAAATAGAAAAAAAAATTGGGTTTCACGTTTTATTCTGTTTTGCATTTTATTACACACTAATCATGCATTAGTGTACTTAAATGCATATAAGTCAATGCTTAGACTCAATACTTTTTCACGCTTTTTACATTGGCTACGAAAAGGTGCAAAATTTTAAGAGTAATACTATTCATCATCAGTGGTAATGGTCACCATCCAAAATAGTACTATGTTGTAATTAAGTGATAAATGTTATTAATGTGAAAACATGTGATTTATTGACTTGAACTTATCATTTAATGTCACTTAATGAGACGAGATGGTGATTATAATCACCGATGAATACCACTATTCATATTTTTATTAGGAAAAATTCACCCATTTGTTGCGCCCTAAACCTTTTTCCTATTTTCACTCGTCTTAATTTTCAAAAAAGTACCACATAACCTTCCATGTTCATCTTAACAAATTTAACATACTTCATGTCACGAATTAATATAAGTAAGACATAACATGTTTCGGAAATTGTAAAAATGTACTGTAAAGAAAAAAACTGGAAATTGTAAAAATGTGGCATTTTATATTATAATAATTATTATTAATTAAAAAAAGTTGAAATGAATTCTTTTTGATAAAAAAGGTTATAAAGTACCAATATAGTTCCAAAATGGGTTGTGCTATTTGAAGGAAAAAGCATACAACATTTTTAACAAATGATCAGACGATACACATAGCATGATTCTATTTTATAACATATCACATCACTTTTAATTTGTCAAACTTTTTGTACACTTTTTTCTCCAAATAGATTTATTTTTCTAAAATGCGTCAACTTATTGATGGCGTTTCATTGTTATTGTTATTATTGTTATTATTATTATTAGTGGTGTTGTAGAAATTACAAGTACAATACAAAGCATAATCGTCATAATAATTATTAAAATCATAATCATTGAAATTATATATGTAAATCAATCGACAACCTTACAATCAAATCAACATAAAGTTAGACAAATCCATACAAAACATAAAGTCTGATAGTGCTCATTGGCAATGATTTTTATTACTTAGTTACATATAATTTATTTTCATTTACGCATCTTTGCCAACATTGCAACACCCATCACAACTCTTCACTAAGCATCACAACACTAACACATTTTCACCCATGTCATATCCGTACATAACGAGAAAGTTTCTAGTACTTTAAGGATACTAACTCAATACTCAAATAAATGAGGAACTGACAAATTGATATAGGGTCCAATTTATTATTTAATTTGGGCTCTCATACACACTTGTCTTGTTTTCATTTATTATTATTACTAGTATGACACATATGCAATGCACAAAAAGAAAAACGTACAAACATATAACCAATAACAGTTTGAAAAGTGAATGAGAAGCATTTATACGTCATTTCAAAATATAAAAACATGAATGTACATAAGTGGAAAAAGTCAAAAACAATTAGACCAATACCCCCAAGCAATGGAAATCTTTTCCTATATTTAGTGGGACCAATCTACCTGTATGTTATGGTTATAGCTCCTTATTTATTAAACAAAGAGTCTCATTCTAATGTTGAAACCCTAAGAATATATATCCTATTGTTGTATCAATCAAACGACATGCTTGAATTATGAATTAATTATTTGCATTCTCAATATCTTTGAAATTTTAGAAAGTAACATATTATGATTAGGAACTCAAACTTATGAAAAAATGAACTGATTTGAAAGAACAAATATTTGTGAGAAATTTTTTATATTCACATAACCGAAGAAATTTATTAAAGGTATGATTTTTCGACAAACCTAAATGCAAAAAATTCTTAAATTTCTAATTTCCGACTCATTATACTAAAACATTAAAAATGTTTAACAAAAAAATCAAAAAGCTAACCCCATAACCTTTGTGCGTTTCCAATCTGGCCAAAATCTCCCTAACAAAGTTATTAACATTCAAGTAAAGATCATTCAGGCAAACCAAATTTACAATACCCTTCTAAAGTTGTAGTTGTTAGAAATATAGGCATTTTGGACATAACTTTGAGAGTTTTGAAATCATATATTTATTTGCCCAAAATAATATTCGGGTGAATGAGAAATTGAGACTCAAATTTTGCCAAAAGAAATGTGTTTTAAGTGTTGATTAAGTATATGAGAGAGTTTTGTCCCACGTTAGAAACATAGTATTCTAATGACTTATTTAAATATGTTTATATATTTTAATGTATAAATTGTGTAGTTGAGATACTCTATCTTGCGCACGGACGCCCATATGGGGCGCAAATCACAGATCAGAAATGCACTTTGGACCACTTAATTTATGTGCAAGCGTGACCTGTGTATACCAATGCCGGACCGTAAGTGGGCGCCTAATCTGACCGACTTTTGCTAAAATAAACAATGAATTTTAAAGACTTAAATCATGTGTTGAAATGTTAGGAGATCGTAACTAGTGACTGTTGTTATTGATTGAACCCTTCAAGTTAACTGCCCTTCATAGCAGGAGGAAGAACAAGGAAACAATACATATGTAATTTACGAAGCATAAAATAATTTTCCAAATCTAGATAATGACACAGTAATAATCTATCCCCTTCCAACCCCACAAAATATAGAATTGGTAGAAGCATCTATTTTTTAAGTTGACAAATCACATTCTTTAAGAGTAACATCCATTATTTAAAAAAAAAAAGTGACTGAAAGAAAAATTCATAAAACAATTGCCAAATAGATCAAGGAAACTCCCCATATGGCCATATAAGACTATAAAATCAAATCAAATTGTCTTTGAGATAAGTTGATCACTTTTACAACATTCGATTATCTAAAACAGAAACTACTGATATTTGCACCATATTATTTGATTAAAAGAATTGGAGTTTACGGAGGGGTGGAGCCCATTAAAGACTATGAACTGCACTAGACCTTGCGTTGGCCTGCTAACTTGTAAGCTTGACCCCACTGAGATTCAAAACCAAAAAGCCCAAATATGGCCCTTATATGCTTTGTTCTGTGTTCGAAATATTTTAACTAATATTTTGGACCAAAGAATCAGTTGGGCCACCCAAGTTTAACTCCTAGGTAAAGTCTTAAATTCATTCATTCAATCCATTTTTATACAACAGACCCTCAACGCCCTCTACTTCATAAGGCGATGTGGGATTACTTTTCTTTTATAAAACAAAAGTTCTGTGTGTTGGTTATGAGATTGTAAACTGATATGAGCAATGGAAAACAGAAATCCTAACCAATATATAAAAGACTTGTCCCACATCAAACGCATAAGGAAGAACAGGCTTTTCATCCCTCAAAAGAGTAGCTAGACCATTCATTTCAAGGCAAAAAGCTTACTGGAATGCAGAATGTAATAGCCTTTCCATTCACATTTCAACAAAAGCTAGGCAGGGAATTATTAAGGCAGAAGAATCTTGCCAGGACAATCCATATAGCTTGTATCCCTTATCTACACATAATTCCAAAAGAGAAACATAATCAGTCCCAAGGTTTTCCCAGACCCAGGGATAATATCGATCTAGGCAAACACCCGATTGGTGTTACCAGCTAAAAATGACTAGTTTATAGATAAAAAGGCACATGCTTTGCAAAATCACTTCTTCCTACTGATTTTTGAAGGTTGGCAGCTCCAATCTTTGACCTAAGTTTCGCTTATTGGTTATCTGTGAACTTGCTTATCCATTGGCGAGTTTACTGCAAGAGTAGGAATTAGAGGAGAGTTCGGTCGAGTTTTCCTCGAGACATGTGGTGCTGATCATCCACTAGCTGGGGCGAGTTTTCCCCTAAAATTTTTGACTGCACTAAACAAATTTTATGCCTCCGCCCCTGAGATACAATCCAGTAGCTTAATTAAAACACAATTATAGAGGCTTCTTTAAATGGTGGTCACATAAAAGCATTTTCAGCACATTTCGGTTAAGATGCTTTTCACCTTGCAATTCCAGCCCCTAGATCATTCAATAAGGGTTATAGAACTCTGTTTGGCACGCATTATGCCGAAATCTATCTTAATTCCTTGAGAAGAATAATCCTACTAACAGAGGACCATGTCAGATTAGTTCAGACATTAAGGACAGTTAAATTATTGAGAATCTAGGAACCAATTTTTAACTCTATTCTAAGATGCTAAAGTAACATCTCGCAAAAATTTAACCCTCAATTAAACTATTTGGCTATTCTTTTAACGATAACGGAATAATTGCTTCAATTGTGTCTCAAAGTTAAACGATTATTACTCAATTGACGCTAAAGAAAGAATTTGGTTCCTAAATGATATAACCAAAGTACGGTGACTTAATTAAAAGATAATACAAAATCTAAGGAATTCTCGAGCAATAAATGTGTGAACCTCATTTGGCCAAGTCAACCCAACATGTGTACGGCGTCGAATCGTGCCATGTGTCACGACGTTATTGACGGAACTCAAAGATTTATTAAAAACAATTAAATCCTAACTATTATATATATAAGCCAAAGAAGTCCTCAAAGTCACTCCAACCCCTTCTCTCTCCCATAACCAATAAAATTTGTCACCCATAAAATTCGTCCGAAGTTAGCAAGGGTGAAAGAACACCAATAAAAACTCACCAAAATACTCATTTGTTACTTGAAAAAGGCTTCCTACCACATATAGAAAGATCCTAACTTGAAAAATAACTTTGATTAGAGAATAGCAAGACTTTAGAGGCACATTTCGGCATTTAATTATTCAAGCAATCTTTGGGGAAATAAAATAGGTGAGTAACACGTGTATTGGTTCTATCTCTTGGCTCTCTTTTGGTTCTCTCTCTCTTTTGGAACTCGTGCCTTTCTTTAATTGTATTTTGCCTTTAATGATTGACGGTGCACCATTGCTTTGGAAAAACAATTGTTCCTTGCTCTTGGACATCGCTAATGGCACTACCTATTCATTTTACTTTGCTATATGGTATTCTTTGTGATATTATGGCCTTGCTATGTGGTCTTGGCCATTTTAAATCTTTTTATCATATGGTTTACGGGTAGAGACTAAACTAGTGATGTGCCCGAGCTTTGTATTTTTGTATCTTTGTCAACTTGTGATCTTTCTTGCATTGTTTTGTGTGGGTCAATATATGTTGTTATTCACTGAGTACTTTATACTCACTTTCTATTTTCTAAAATCCTGTAGGTATTGAATTAAGAGCTTTGTGAACGGATTGTTCGAAGAATGGAGAAGATACATGTATGTGATTGACATTTTGGTAGGTAGCCCACAATATATTTAATTATCAGAGTACGCAGCGAAAGCGTTTCAATACTTTTGAATTATATTTGTAAAGTCTCGCCCTCGATTTTTAATTGAGATATATATTTAAATGCTTCCGCTACCGATATTTCGAGAAAATATGTTAATATAATTGGGGACGTGACAGCTAAAAAAACATCATGTTACTATACCAACTGCTCTCTAAGACTGGCATACCAAACATGTCTTTTTTGAATCTTCATCCACTAAAACCTAAATCAAGATTTGCTATTCCAGTTTTGAAAGTGACTCCAGCACCAATTACAGGTTATTGCGTAGTCTAATTTAAAGTTCCATTCCATGTGCTAAACACATACCCTGCATGTTTAGCTTGAGTGGATACATCGCTGTACCGATTTTAGTACCCGAGCATCCCTCTTGTACAACACAAGCCCAAATACAAGGGGGAAATTGTGACATTATCAAAATTTAACTACGATTGAGATTATTGCTACCCACTATGAAAATCTATCCATGATTGTGGTAGCTCTAAAGATAAAAAGATATTCTTCAGTAGAAAAGCTCAACCACCATTAGATTTTCACTCTTATAACAAATTGAATTACCACCAAGATTGGTCTACAAGCGGTCAGCTCACTAAATTTTGTCTGATGCAATATGAAATCAACATCACTTACCAAATTAACTTCTGAAAATTCGCAAAGTAAATAAGGAACACCCTTCAAATTACGGCTTTATCAATAAGAGAAGAAAAATCTTTCAATCATTCCTAACGACGCTCTTCCGATCTATTGAACAATTATTTGAATCGTTCTGGAATCTATAGATCAAGAAGGAGGGGGTATAATGTAGGAAACGTCGTCTATGCTGAACCAAAGCGGGAATTAAAAAGATAATTAAAAAAAAGAACCATATGCAATGGCGCGAAAGAGTTTAGAGGAACTCTTGTATTATATATATTATTATTTGCCATTTTTTCTCCTAGAGGAATACAGCTAGTGGCATAGCTATCCCCAATTGGAAAATTTTTTTAGCTTGTTAATACACACACACATAGAGAAAAATTTTATTTTACCCACCCATGCATGTTATTATGTATACGCGCAATGCGTGAATACATCTAGACTACAAGTGCGAGATGCTTGTAACTTAGATGTTTGACACATATGCACGCATGGATAATAACATGTATGCGTGAAGGTAAAATAAAATTGCTGCACATATATATATACATATAAAGGGTAATTGAGCCCTGTGCATTGTACGGTCTTTTGACCTACCCTTTCAATAGCGCCTGGTTCTGCCACTAAATACGATGC